>BMAT01008128.1:96695-107569 GCA_019649035.1 Elysia marginata | reverse complement strand
TAATACCAATTTTAAAGTCCTTGGTTTGACTCAGCCGGGGAACGAACCTGCATCTCCCGATCTCTGAGCGAGTGTCTTACCGCAAGGCCACAGACCCGGTGTCTTGTGATGAGCTTTGTCTTCAATATGTTTTTTTAGTGGCTAATGTATCACTCTCTCAGTGTCTTGGCACCTTCAGAGCTGGCTGCTTAGTGCCATATAACTTACTCAGAGGGGACAGGAGAGACTGAGATTTTGTGTTTTTCAAACTTTCCATAAAATATTCAATGTATAGAAAGTTACAGTGTAATGGGCCTGGTAACGTTTGCACTCTAACACCCATGATTCTCGGACGCAATGAATGCATGAAATCTAGAGTAGCGTGTACCTTTAAAGAATAGATACATACATGTATAGTGAAAAACCGAGATTCGACAACTAATATCTCACAAGTAGCGACGATTAAAACTTAGAGATTCGTTTTCAGCATAGCAAAATCAATCATAAAAACATTTTTACTTTTGCCTGAGTGTGTATTAGGTGTTAGACTGCAATAATGCCTGAAAAAAGAAACGAAAGCAAAAAAAAAAAAACATGCAATGAAAAATACAGACAAGTCAAATGAAAAAGAGAATATAAACAAGTTTTCTTTCTAGTCCTCATTTTTTTCACTCCGATTTTAATAGGCACTTTTTGCCTATTTATCGTTTTTAATAGCTTCTTCATTATCTCCTGTTGTCTCTCCGTCTCTTTTTTCCTCTTTTTTCATTTTCTAATGGCTGATTTCTCTTCTGCCCACTCAAATAATTAACAACTTTGGAATTCTCTTCAAAAAACCTTCTCTTTGCTTCTTTCGTTTCGTCTCTCTCTCTCTCTCTCTGTCTCTCTCTCTCTATCTCTCTCTCTATCTCTCTCTATCTCTCTCTATCTCTCTCTCTATCTCTATGTCTCTCTCTCTTTCTCTCTCTCTCTCTCTCTCTCTCTCTCTCTCTTTGCCTCTCTCTCTCGCTATGCCTCTTTTCACATCCTTTGGTTTGGATCATCTTCACCACTGGTGAGCTTCAAGTACAAAGAGGAAAAAGCCAATTAAAATTCAATTAAATAAAACATTATAAAAAGAAGAAAACAAAAAAATAACACGAGCTAAATACTCTAATTTCTGACGTTCGATTCTGAGTACGCCCTTCTTCGTGTATTCTCCGTTAAAATTCTCTGTGTTGGTTCAAAGCGTGCTGTAGCCCTTTATATTTAAATAAAAAGCGAATCTGGAACAAAGTAACCACCATACAGCATTGTTACTATACAACTACCCATGTTGGTATTTTGCTATATGCTTTCGTTACTTAAGTCAGATGGGTCCTCAGCTTTTAAGAAAGTTATTTAGAAAAGAAAGAAAATACGCACGGCTAAAAGTTGTGCGGTTTTCCCGGTCTTGGGGGAAACATTAGAAAAAAGGGAAAAAACGAATAAAAAGAAAAAGAGGTACAAAACAAAATGGGACTTGGAATATTTTTGCTCTCTTTAAATGGAATTAAACGAGAAAGTAACAATTGTCGCGTAGGCTTTTTTAAAGTGTTGAAAGAGCTCTTTTGTACTGGTGCCTTGGGAAATACGACTTTGAATTGTCCTGGTTTTAACAAACGAAAGGGACTGGGAATGTGTGCTTGTTTGTGTGTGTGTGAGGAGTGGAAGATATTTAAGGGTACATATACAAGGGGCGGTGCAAAAAATGTTTGAATAAAAGAAATAACATCATCTGAATAAAGAATGAGTTCTACTGGAGTTAAGTGGGCGATTTTTTAATTAAATTATAAAAATACCTTCTTCTGTATTCGTTGATATTATTTAATATTAGAATTGTAACTCACTGTCGTCACCTCACTTCGTGGAAATATGAGAGAGAGAGAGAGAGAGAGAGAGAGAGAGAGAGACAGAGACAGAGACAGAGACAGAGACAGACAGAGTGGAGAGAGAAAGAGAGAGAGACAGACAGAGTGGAGGCAATAACCGACATACGCAAAACCCCCTATGCCTTTGATCAATTAAATCGCCTTCTGGGTAATATTCATTTTTTTTTCGCCTTATAGACAATAAATGAAAAGCCTTGTTTCTCGCCTTCTGTGAAGTGCATAACTCAGTATTATACCATTGTTTGCATTAATTTTTCTTACAATAAATCATATTTACTTAATTTAAAGTCTTCTGAACTATTTTAGACAGTTTCTTTCAAAAAGGTTATTCCTAATTCTACTTCCATTTGCAAGTAGGCAACATGTGGACGTCTTTTCACCGCTTCTAGAGGCGCCTGTTAACTTTCTGCCTAAACTGGCAATGAGGTATCTTCTTCAGCACTAAGTTGTGTTCGACCAGCTTTATCTTCATTTTTTAGAAATAGAAAATTTCGGAAACCTAGATTGTTATATGTAAGGGGGTTTTGAAGTGAACCCATTTCTAACATATGAAAGTAAAATTGCCGCTTGCAACCCACAACAAGTATTAGACTTTCTGGAGTCATGGTATCCACATGATATTCTTACGTTGAAGGAACTGACGTTATAAAGGACAGAGATCTCAAACTATTCATTCACTGAGTGTATAAAACACGAAAAATAGCTCTAGTAAATTCGTTTTCTTCCATACCAACCTTTTAAAACAATGTCGTAGGGTCATAATCACATGTCTTTAGAATTCTTGGCTTTCCAGGAAAGTAAAAGCTTGTGCATTGTTGACTTCCTACTAGAATATTTGAAACGAACTAAAGACATCATAGTGAAGAACGGCTTCACCAAACTTTTAATAAGCTAAGTTGGTAAAGATAGTGTTCGTTGATGGATAGCTAGTAAAGATAGTGTTCGTTGATGGATAGTTAATAAAGTTAGTGTTCATCAATGAATATTGAGTAAAGATACTACTCATTGATAGATAGTTAGAAAAGATAGTTTTCGTCGATGAGTAGTTAGTTAAGATAGCGTTCGTCGATGAATAGCTAGTAAAGATAGTGTTCGTAGATGGATATTTAGTTAAGATAGTGTTCGTCGATAGATATTGAGAAGAAATTTTGTTCATTGAAGGATAGTTAGAAAAGATAGTTTTCGTCGATGAATAGTTAGTTAAGATAGCGTTCATCGATGCATCACATCAGTGAGAAAACTTGCTAATATTGACATAGACCATTCTACAGCTCATAGCACGCGAGCTTCAGGTACATCTTATGCACTAAATAGGGAATGAGATTTCAACAAGAGTAGCGGAACTTTCCTGGTGTCTCTCCGCTGTCTTATGAATACAATCTTTTAAAACTTATGCAACAGATTTATTTTGAAGATAGACTTTTTATTTAGCTTTATAGTTTTTAAGTTCTAGATGTCAAATTGTTTATAAAAGTAAGAAACTTACCAATATAAGACCCTACAATCTAGGTCTAGATTACAATAACCACTATAGTATTTTGGGGTGTTGTCTTCTAGAAAAGGGACGTTACTCTTGTTTCACCTCTAATCTCATTCCCTATAAAGCAGTTTCGATTGAAACAACATTGTCTGCTGCTGGTTGGGCCCAAGATTGCATTTGATAATATTGCAATACAGACATAAAAGGCAATTTTCGTCAGAAACTTTATCAAGCATAAAAATTCATATTGAACAATGATGTAAAAATTTCCGTTACATTTGACATTCGCAAGCTGAGGTTATTGGTGAAAACTCAATGACTAAAATGTTTGTTTACTCAAAATGTTTCAAACATACTCAGTGTAAATACCTGAAATGTTAAGAAAACATCTCTTCATTTATAATGTAAAAATGTGTTAAAAGTTTTGCCTTTGGCGATATGATGAGAAAACAAACTGCATTAAAAATATTGACAAGGAGTTAAACTGACAGATTGAACACATAAAATTTCATAAAACTTTTTTTACTACCATCGCCCATCCATTGCCATGTCACGTCAGCTCAAATTGAACTTAATATCCCAGAGCATTTTTTTTAAAGGATAGTTACCCTTTAGACCCCTTAAATACTAACATTCTACACATTTTAAGCCCTGCCTCTCTCTGAGTTTTCACTTTAAGTGGGGCCAGTATTGAGGACTCGACTGAGAACAAGTTTGAATAGATAACATTTCCTTCCCAAGGCAGTTATCTCATAAGCTGTTGTTGAGAATCGAACCCGCAACCGCACCATCAAGAATCAGACGAGCGAACCAACCAAAGTCTTGAAGAGTTAAACGCCTCCAAAATTTTTGTTTGGATAGCTTGAACCAAAAATCCAAGCATTTAAAAATAAAACCAATAGTGAACGAAGAACTGCAAGTTGTCAAGTAAAATATGATTTTTCCGCTAGTAGAAAAGATTCTTTTTGTACTGTGATATAATTACTTACAAACTTCTCTGTACGAACTAGCCTCTTTCACTAATCCCCTGCGACACAAATTTGATTAAATTTTGCCACCATGTTTCTATCTTCACCGCTACTTTTTTTTCTTTCCTTTGTTTTTTTTTCATCTCTTCCAGTTCTTTTCCTCCTTATCTTACTCTCTCATACTATTTAATCTAGATAACTACCAGAGCACCTGACATAAACAATTCGGAACACCTTTTCCTCTCAACCCTTTATTTCTTCATATTGTTTAAGTTCTTTATCTAACAAAAGACCCGTTTATTCTAAATCGCCATTTGGTGATACCTTTTACTTTCTTCCTCTCGTTTTGTCTCCTGAGTGTCTTGTCAGCAGCGGTAGCTAGCCTTTGCTAATCTTGATCATCTTATCATGTCCCTTTATCCACTGATTTGAATATGTCTTTGTTAATATGAAAGTGACTATAGGTTACAAAAATATACTATATATGTACCTAAATTTGCGATGAGCCTGAACTTTCTCAGTTCATTTTTTCTCATTTTAAAATAATTTTCAATATTAATCTACAAGAAAATGTTAGGAGAAAAAAAAACCTATCAAGAAACAATCTAATTTTCACATCTTACAATCCTTGCTTAATCTCCGCATGTACTTTTTAGTACATGTACTTAATATGAACTTTTACCAGGAGCTCCAAACTCTCCAAATGCATTTTATCTGTACATCTCTCAATGTCTTGACCCCTTTAAGTGCAGTTTTTAGAACGATATTTTCAGTAACATTATCTCTCCCTGTGCCGAACCTTCTTGTTCAGTGTGTTTGACTTTGAAGTCATGAGCAGACCTGAACTGGTTTAATTGAACATGCTTGGATGCTTCGACGGTTCTCTGTCTCTCTCTCTCTCTCTCTCTCTCTCTCTCCCTCTCTCTCTGTGTCTATTTATCTATGTCTCTCCCACCCTCTCCTCTTTCTCTATCTGTTTGTCTTTATTCGCCACTCTCTCTCTCTCTCACACACACACACTTTCTTTCTTCTATAACTGTACGTCTGTAGTTGTCTCAATCTCTCCTTCTCTGTCTCTCTGTCTGCCTCTCTCTCTCTCTCTCTCTCTCTCTCTCTATCTATCTATCTATCTATCTCTTTGCCTCTGTCTCTGTCTCTCTCACTCTCTGTCTATCTGTCTGTCTGTGTGTGTGTCTCTCTCTGCCTCTTAATTAGCGGCTATTTAGATCTATTCTTTTGCATCAAGGTATTAAATATCTTTATCATGAGAGAGCCGCAAGAATAAGTTTATTATTTCTGCTGTTGCCGGTGGCTAAATTGGCGACAAAAACAAGCGTGAACATCCCCCCCTCACCCCACAACCCAACCCCATACCACACACAGTACGATGACAATCTAATTTTTTAAAGTTTAAGTAAAAGCAGAAAAGAGTATCAAAAAATTTTTAAACATTGTGAATTAAACCATCTCAAGAGCTTTTGCCGTTTTGATTGTTGGTATGGTATACACAAGTGCATTTTATAATAGAATCGAAACTTGAAAAAGAAGTGCTCGTTGAATCCCAGCAGTTACTGTAGGGGAAAGTAAAGGGTGCCCTGGTGGTAAAGTGTATTTGGTAGGAAACGGCCTCAATGAATTCTCGCCACTTCAGAACGCTGGTGGGAAAAGATGAAAAGTATGCAAACTAAGAAAAAAAAAAGCGAGATTTATCCGACCATAGCCGACCCAGCTCGGGGGTAGTATGTTATAGAAAGTCGCCGAGTATGGAAAGATAATTACATATTTTTCAAAACATTCTTAGATGGGAGATGTGGGGCGTGAACCGTAGAGAGAGAGAGAGAGAGAGAGAGAGAGAGAGAGAGAGAGAGCATGTTGCTGGTGGATAAAAAGTTCAACACTTGATAGACCTTCTGGAGAGCGCGACTTCAGTCTGTGGCCTGAAACAGACAGACAGACAGACTGATGTGCAGACAGAAAGGAAGGGACGCATAGAGAGGAGGAAAGGCCACAGAATAAGAGAGAGAGATAGAGGGGGGAGGGGGTAGAGAAAGAGATAAAAGAAAGGGAGAGGCTATGAGTGACGGCGAACGAGAGATAAATGCAAAGAGAACACTAGAGAAGGAAAGAGAGAGAGAGAGAGAGAGAGAGAGAGAGAGAAGGGGTAGAGAGAGCTGAAAGAAAAGAAGAGGCTATGAGTGACGGCGAAAGAGAGTATAATGCAAAGAGAATTCTAGAGAAGGAAAGAAAGAGAGAGATAGAGAGAAGGGGAGAGAGGAAAAGACATAGACTAAGACAGGCAGATAAATAGACTAAGGAAGAGTATAACGGGTCAGAAAATTACACACAGAGACATATAGGAAGCCACGGATAAAACCACAGAAGAGCTTGAGAGAGAAAAGAAACAACCTGCAATAAAGAGTAATCGAGCGAGCGAGAGAGAGACAGATTAAGAAACATGCGTTAATTGGATACTAGTAAAACAGACATATAGAGAGTCAGGCAGAAGACAAGATGGAACGTGGAGAGAAAAATAATGGTTATTGGTTGGAGGTTATACAGGGTAGGTAAAAAAACGAACAGAGACAGATAGAAAGACAGAAAAAGGAATAGAATGATTTCAGAGACAACAACAGGATAGGCAGAATGATTTTAAGGGCAGGGGAGATTTTAAAAAGTTGTAAAGGAGATTTGCATATTGCAGGAAAAAAACAGGCACAGATACCGAGAGAGGAAGACAGAAAATTAGAGAATTAGCGAGTGAGAGAGAGAGGCAGATAGAGAGAGAAGCATACAGAGAGAGAAAGAGAGGGAGAGAGACAGACAGACAGACTGATACACAGACAGACAGAAACAGACAGAGAAAGACAGAGAGAGAGAGCATGAGAATGAATGAGAAGGATAGAGAAAGTGAGATGACCAGTGAATGAAAGAGATAAAGAGAAAAAAGAAGGACCTGGAACGGTTTTTAAGTGAAAAGATTTTACAGGTCAATGGGTAAATAAAAAGCTATCCAAAATTCTTTCGTCTAAGCTGTATAAAAACCTTAGGCACGTTATTCATTTCCTTTCCAAACTTTAGATCCAGAGCTAGTGACACACCAAAGCATTAAAAATCAACTGGTCCTATTGAGGCGACACTTTTGAAATTTTTAAGATCTAATTTTTTTGTAACTTTGCTCCCCAAAGAAATAAAAAAGACTGAAGCAACATACAAATGTTTAGAGCTCCGATTAAGTTGGGTTTTTTTTTTTTGATAGAATTCATAGGTTGGATTGGAGCGTTCGGATGGAGTATTTTGTTTGGATGAATGAATAATTTGAAATCATTCTGTCATGCACTTTAAAATAATATACCCGATAAATATCTGACACTGCAGAAATTTTCCAGTCGTGATCTTGAAGTAGTACTAGAAGGTCTGCGCTTTGAGTTACCGCCCGCATGTTTCTATTACTTTTTTTTTGTTCTCGCTATCTCTCTCTCTCTTTTTCTCTCTCTCTGTCTCTCTCTCTCCCTCTCTCTCTCTCTCTAATCTTTCTCTTTCACTTTCTATTTGTTTATCATGGCCTCAGCCGCCATCTCTATGATATTCTCATTCTATCTTTTCCTCCCCGTTTCTCCTCTCTGGCGCGCGCTCTCTCTCTCTGTCTCTATCTATCTGTCTCTCCCTCTCTCTCTCTCTCTGTTTATCTGTCTGTCTCTCTGTCCGTCTTTCTTTCTCTCTCTCTCTCTCTCTCTCTCTCTCTCTCTAATCTTTCTCTTTCACTTTCTATTTGTTTATCATGGCCTCAGCTGCCATCTCACTGATTTTCTCATTCTATCTTTTCCTCTCCGTTTCTCCTCTCGGGCGCGCTCTGTTCTGTCTCTGTCTCTGTCTCTATCTGTCTGTCTCTCCCTCTCTCTCTCTCTCTCTCTCTGTTTATCTGTCTGTCTCTCTGTCCGTCTTTCTGTTTCTCTCTCTCTATTTCTCCATTTTTCTACGGCTCTCTTTTGGAGTTAGTTCTGTGAATTTCTATTTTTTTTCAATCTCTCTCTCCCTTTCTCTCTCATTCTTTCTCTCTCTCTCTCCCTTTCTCTCTCTCTCCCTCTCTCTCTCGCCTCCCCTTTTTGTTCCCATACAACAAACTTCCAGCCTTCACACCAGTCACCAGAAATCCAATCACATTCCTCATGTCGACATGTTAGCCCAGACCGTCTCTGTGTTTCAGTTAAACACCCTCACCTGAACATAGGCTAACCCACAGGGGATTTATCATGATCTGGTCAATCACTTGCGAGCTGTGTAGAGTCGACTACGTGAATCGCACCTTAACATAATCGATTCTTTACCCGGCAAAATCAAAAGACGGGCTTTGGACGGGTTTTGAAGGGAGTTAGTCGTTTGAAAGTAATAGAGAGAAAGATGGGTAGCGACAGAGAGAAAGTAGGAGAGAAAGAGACAGGGTAAAGATAGATAGACAGAGGGAGAATTAGAGAGAGAGAGAGAGAATGAGGGAGGGAGACAGATAGAGGATGCTAGGAAATCATTATCCGATAATAGTCTGATTTAAAATATGTGAATTTGGTAAAAAAAAAAATAAATAAAAGGTCAATTATGTCCTTTTGTCTTGCCTAATTTGTATGAAAGTTGCAATCGAAAAACTATAATCACTAAGCAATTGTTAACGCTTGAAAAATCATAAAAAGCCCTTTTTAAATTTAGATGCCTTTAAACCCGAAAATTACAAAATGATTTCTTTAGGGTGTCAGTGAAGTATTTGCTTTGTAATTTTTTTTATCATTCATTTACCTAACCAGGGATCAAGCAGATCTATGCGAAAAACACCGATACCCGCAACACGACAACCTTCTCCAGTTTAAGAAAACCTTTCGTAGCCGGAGTCGATTCGCAATGATGAACACCGAGTGCGACCATCCTCAGTACTCGAATGCACCCACACACCCTCGCCCAGATCAATGCTTCGATCATGCCCGGCGCTGATTTCGTGGGAACCGTTGGTCATTTTCCCACGATACTTAGAAACTGTGCCTTGATATAACTGATCGGGTCTCGAAGGTTCTTAAAGCACTGCTATTAGACCACATGGGGTGCATGGCGTCAGTTAAGTCGAATATTTCTTGAGTCTTGTTATATACATTGATCATGGTGGACAGAAACGGGTTTTTTACATTTATATTGGTGGAACTCATAGAAAGCCTGCGACTTCGCGGTTTTTAAATTTCCTAAGCTAATTTAGTGCTTAGCATAAAGTAAAGATTTTAACCTTTTAGAACACGTAACCACATACATCTATATATCTGGAATAATTGTGACAAAATGTTAGAATTACTTGTGTTGAACTTACCAGCCTTACTGGACCAAAAAGATGAATGATAAACGTCCATAAAGTTAATCTTGTTTTATCACGTTTGCTAAGGAACGTCAAAGCTTATGCTTCTGAGGTGTTTCACACTCTTGAACTTTATTGACTGAGGTTTTTAATCTTTCTGCGGCTAATGTTTATATGATTTTGTTTAGCATGAAAATGACAGATGAAATGCAAAAAAAGTATTTTTTCAAACTTATAAAAAATATTTTAAGAAGTAACATTTTTGTGGCAAAATATAATTTCCCGATTCCCAGCCCTACGTATATAAAAGGATAGCTAGAATCAAAGAAATAAACAGAAAAACTCGTGTATAATTTCTCAAAGTATTGATAAATGATGGGCTTAAATTGATCAAGAAATCGCCCTTGTGTTTAAGACAAAGTGCGATGTTTGATAAAGAGAAAAAAATCAAGCTATCAAAAGTAAATCCGAGAATGCATTTTTTATGCTAAAGCAATTATAGTTTGAGATGTGAAGATATTAAGGTATAAACAATATATTTTAAATGCTAGAACTATTTTTCAGGCCTTCATTGGCAATAAGAACACCAAACCTGTTTACTTCGACTTTTGACTTCTAGCTGGATTAGGAAGATGCACTGTGAGAAATCAATATATTTTTGTTTTAAAGATTGTATCTTTTTTTTTCTTCTTACAAAACATTATGATGATGATATTGGATCCAGCAATATTTTTTTACCATAAGAGCTTTTAAGTCAATCAAGAAAAAGGATTACATTTTGTGAATGTTCTCTAATTCAAAATTAGAATGCTCAGGCGGTCTTTATTAAAATATTAATTCTGATGATTTCCGATTCTTTTACCCTCATTGGCTTTGAGAGTAAACGCTTTTATTGTAAGTTCCGCGGTTCTTTCTCTTCCTTTCAGATCATCGCTTCTCGGTCAACTTTTTAATTCAGTTCTCTCTGTTGAAATCGAAAGGATATTATTGAAATGGTGGTTAGGTGCAAGAAACACGGAGGTTCTGCTTATCTTTAAGAAAGACTAGTAGCTAATTTATCTTAATATCATTCTTCTTTTCTCTCTGTTTGCATGCCTCGCCACTCATTTTCTTCTTATATAATTATCTATTTACTTATCTATGACAGGTTTTAGGTTTAAACAACACAACAATTAGTAGAGTTCTTAAATTTATGAATATCGAAATTAATT
>BMAT01008128.1:14246-24655 GCA_019649035.1 Elysia marginata | reverse complement strand
TTATTCAAATATTATTTATTTGAGTCTAAAATTCAGACCTCCTCAAAAGTCCACATTCATGGAATCCGCCCTAAGTGGCTATGCTAGCGGTTGCCGTAGCTTTCCCCGCAGCTGTTGTGATATTAACATAGGAAAAAAAATTTGCAAGCTGAATCTCACAGGGGTTGCGGGACTGGTATTCAGCCGTAAAAATGAAAATCCCGCAACGTTTGCGGGGAAAGTAGTCAGTGAGTTAAATAGAGAATGACCAAAATTGTCTCTCTTCCTTCTGCCAGACAATTGAACAACACAACTAAATCTAATTCTGAAATTAATAGCCATGCAATACAGCATATATAATATAGATCTATATGTCGCACTGCAGTGTTGTACAGACTATTCTAGAATTAACTGCTGATGAAGTGTTGCACTCAGGTCTTATTCTGCCTAGCACTAGCAGTTGCATTGGAAAGAAAAGCCAAGTGTAGTAACTATAAATAATGCGCAGTACCAGATGAAATCAAAGTATAATTTGTGGCTCTCAGTCAGTGGTCATTTTTATGAAAATAGACTGTTGTTTGTGCATTCCCTTAGTTGTTAAATTTCGGTATTAAATACAAATTTCTAAGGTTGCTAAAATATGATTTAAAAGGAAATAATTTTTAACACGTTGAAAAGCCAGAGAGAAAAAAATCTATTTGTATAATCCTTTAGTCATTGAGCTCCTGCTACATACGCTGCGAGATCATTATCTGCACACATTTTACAAAAATTTTTTACCATATTTTGAATAAAAATTTGCACATGTAATGATGTAGATTTTAGATCTATAAATGATAAAATTAAAACCAATCAAGATATTGAAAATTTAATGCCAGAAACAGATTTAGCAATGAAAATTACAAACAGTTGCCAAGCTTCATGCACTTTTTCCCCAAAAATGAGCAAGAAAATACATATTTTATGAATAAGTTTACAATCTACACGATTTGTCCCACATTTTGGGCGTTTTACACTAACAGTCATCCGCAAAAACATTCATTTAAAAAATAATAAAAATTTATAACTTTCTTATTTATGATTGGATTTTTAAAATTTTAAATGTTTTTGCTCAGCTCAGATAGCACTATCAAATACAGCAAGCTGTAATTATCTTTGCCTTTGTTGTAATGTTTTTGTTGTCATTGCTAATCTAGATTCTACATAAATAATGTTGTGATAGATACCATCATTCATACTAATCTATGTAGCAAAGGCGCAAATTTACTTTGTGCGTGTGTTGGGGAAGTGGGGTGGAGCCATCTACATTATACATCTATAGCGATAAGACATTCTGACATAGATCTAAATCTATCTAGATCTTTAGAATCTTATCATGCCGATTTATAAGTGAATAACGCATGTTCCACGAACTATTGGAGTTGTGAAGCAGTTGTTTGAACCCATAAATTCTACAATGTTAAGGGTTACAGACGTTAATTTAGATCTAAAGATCTACACTGAGGAATAAAAATTTATAAAGTCTAGATCAGAATAGGAAATAAATAGAATATAGATCTAGATTAGCTCTAGTCGCTTAGTTCTTTGCTTATAACTTACAGAACGTCGTTGACTGAGAAATGCGAATTAAAGTAATGGTGGGCGGCTGGGCGGATGTGGCTCTAACGGACTAGGAATGGAGGATTGTGGACCCAGTCGCCATTTACACATAACGTCCCCTAAGCTACTCAAAGAGCAAGAAACCATGGGTACCGTTCGGTAACAAAAGTTTTACAAGAATACAAGAATTTTCGTCGGTAAAGGCCCTAGGCCAGTCGATGTTCTGCCTTCAAGCCCGACCACCTTGCGAGGATTGAAGCAGTGGATGCAGGCCTAGTGGGAAGCGCGTGCTGTATAATTTGTGGTCCCTGAGAAGTACATCGATACTGTTTTTGAAGGCGTGTAAGCTTGATGCAGTGACGGGCTTTGTTATACTATTCGATGTATTTTGTACCCTCAAGCCAAATAAGTTCTCTCTAACATCAAAGCGGCAGGCTTGTTTAGTGAATTTGTAACAGTGGCATCTTGTTCTTGTTTCACAACTAAGCGGGAGATAATCTTCCACATTGGCATTATAGTCCGTTAGTGACTTTTGGCCTCTATTAGATCACCTCTATAGCGTCAGTACATGAGACTTTGGTGACCCGATCGAGTCTGTACAACACTGCAGTGCGACATCATAGATAAATATTCTGCTGTATTGCATGGCTATTAATTTTAGATTTAGATCTATAAGGTGACTTGAGACATGAGGTCAAGAGCTTTCAGGCTATCTTTGTAACAGAAGTTTGCTATGTATGGAAGCACTGTTTTGTAGCTCTTTGTTGTACAGTTTCAACCATAAAGGCAACAGTCTTGCCACTTGGAGAAACAAAGTAACGTCGGCACCCAGCGTCTTGCCACTTGAAGTATGAGATAGGGTCCTTTAGGTCTTAGTTTTACTAGTAATTATATTAAGAAAACGGGTAAATTAATTGTAATGTTCTTAATACATCCCTCTAATTAACCTACCATCTTAGTATTAAATTGTATTCAGTGATTCTACAAGCCTGGTTATGGGAAATGGTTGGAAAAAAAACGCTGGAAACCCCGAAATTCTAAGGTACGTGCGCGGAAATGACGATGACAAACATGGGGGTGGCCCACTGAATCACGGCATCCACGCACCATCAAACACTAATGATCCAACCGATTCCCCTTTGTCTTGCATAAACTATAAAATACCTTACTCCCCAACTAAGACCACGTTGACCACCCAATCTGCCATCTACACCACTGTCTTAGTACCGTCACGATCTCTGGCTGGGAGTAAGTTGAATTGAACTATGCGCTATAATGTGCCTCTACAGTAGTTAGTATCATTAGCTAGGACTTATGTTGTTCCATTAATACTCGGTGCCTTAACGTCATTCAATGTTACATTATTATTCAAGAATCAAACCGCTCATGAAAAACTCATTCAGCCGCGATATGGAACACTTCCATTCAACTATCTAAATTCTATCCTAAATAAACGTTGTCCCGGCAATGGAGTTCATTTAATATTATTCTCCTATTTCTGTAAGAGATCCCAATTACATACCATAATTGTTAATGTTTAATTTGAAGGCGGATTATGATAGAGTTATTCTTTTTCCTAAGCCTTGGAGGCGCTGTGTTAGTACTAATAATGCAGGATTGAAGACAAATTGACTTGTGCTTAGAAATCAGTAAATTACGTAAGGAAAAGTAACCAAGACTTACCTGTCCATGTTCTCAGTCGAAGTCTATGTCAGCTATATAATATCCAATGATTGTTTGAGTTTTGATATTATTCTGGATTCTTGCCGAATGTTAGATTTATTATCCATGCTTGTTATTTGACTAGTTTGCTTGTTGGGGATAGATGTCGCATGTCAATCGATGTCCTATGTGATGTGGTGTATATACTAGTGTCGTCTGTCGATCGTTATGTACCATCATTTGTATTGTTGAGTTCCAGATAGATGTACTAGGCTCAAACGTAGGCCTATATTTATTTGTTCTATCATACAGGAGCCTTTCAGAGCCTTTTAGAGCCTGGTATAGCCTATCAGAGCCTGCGGTACCTCGTTATAATCAGTTGTAGCTGTTGGAACATTCTGTAAATAAACTATTATACCCTTGAGAGACTTGTGGATCACTGGAACAATAGAGAGTGAAAGGAGTGGAGTAATAGAAAGAAAAGGCAAAAGAACCCCTCTACCTACTTATAACACGTAATAGCCCTGGGATAAAAATAGGTAGTTACAGGAAAAAACATAACTTATACCATGTCACCACTACGCTCCTTACATCTCACATATATAGTGGCGACATGGTATAAGCTATGTTTCTCTAAGTGGCAAGGCGGTGGGTGTCGACGCTACTATGTCGAAGGTTCGAATCCTACTAAAGGCGGGCATTACGGGCATTTCCACTAAAACTTAGAGCGTGCTTCTCTCAACTGATAATTTCATACCTTTACAATCTTTCAATAATTTGGATTCAACTGTTTTGAATCCACATACCGATAGAAACTAAAACCATGCTACAGAATCTAGATCTACATGTAGATGTATCTTATCAAGATAATCTTGCTGCAGAAACTCGTCCTTTAGGGCCAAAGGAGAATGTGGCAGAGGAAGTGACAGACAGACAAGAACGAGACAGATAGGCGTATAATTATTGATCCTGATCCAGAATAAAAATGCGATGATGATGATGATGATGATGATGATGATGATGATGATGATAGTGATACGGACTGGGCCTGTATGAGAACATGTAAATCTCACGCCTTACACAGAGGAAAGTTTCTTGACCAGCAGACTTCTGGGCGAATGGGGTTTAACATCAAATTGGTGGATGGGGCTACTATGGCGAACTTCAGCCACTCGAGGTCTGGAGTTGATTTTGAGATAATTTGACAGCTGGAGGATGGAAACATTGTAGGCTACCGTTATCGTTGTAATTATCGTCTTCATTCGCCTTAAATCTAACGTCGAAGCTACTACCAAAACCACTAAACAAGCCCGAGTCATTCTTTCCCTTTACTGCTTGCCTGTCATGTATGTCTAATTGTCTATTTATTTACCTTAACCATATCTGGTGTATAGGCACTTAGTCTCGGAGTGAAGATCCCAGCTGCGTCGCCACCGGGAAGAAACTTAAATGCCAGCAGCAACGTTAAAGCAAAACTGAAATCTGGGATTTTTAGCTCTGGAAATAACTTTCTTAGCTTACATTTGACCTCTTGTTCTAGTGTCTTTGTTGAATGTACGGTAAGATATTATTCAACATTAACGTTAAAGAAAACTCTGAATAGGGATCCTCGGGGAAGCTTAGGGGATGTGAAACTCGTCACGTTAAAGAAACCGTTTGTTAGTTTGCAAGCTTCTATCAAATCTCCACGAAGTCTTCTACGCATTAGGATTGGGAGGTCTAAGACTTGTAGTCTTTGCTCATAGCTGGAATTCGAAATATCAGGAACTATTCTATTGCCCGTCGTTGAACGTTTTCTATTAATATTGCGCCTCTTTTGTTGATTGGGGACCATACACAGTTTCCGTATTCGAAATGTGAGCGTACTAGGCTTTTGAAAAGAGTCATTAGCATAGACCTTATGATAAGTTCCACAATGCTGTTTTTCCCGCAGGGCTTGCTAAATTTTAGATTAGGGTCCACGTACACCTAAATCTTCTTCACATTGGGTCTTTTCTAGCTCTATTAAGACATGGAATACCCCCCACCCCCAAATAACTGCCACTGCCCCAAGTATAAGAGACCTTGCGCGCCGACGACGATAACGTATGACGTAATACGACTCATAGGTAGCGTGGGTTTTATAGCACACCATTGGCTGATGGACCCAGTTAGCCTATCAGCCATCTTATATTTCCTCCGCGACAAGCTTAGGCCTCCTGAGCGGGCCTGTAGCGCATAAAATTAACTCATTTTAAAGCCAAGTTGACAAGATTTTGTACAGATACAAATTATACATGGATTATCCTCTCAAGCCAGTTCTTTGATCACCACAAGTAGGTGGGGATCGGGATCAAGACGATCGACGGGTCTCCGACTCATCAAGAGGACCTTTCCTGTAACCCTGTATGGTTTTTTCTCTTTGACGTTCGTACACGAGACAAATGACACCCCCCCCCCATCCCCGGGCATTTGCGGGAAGAAAATGAAACCGTAGATGCCTTTGGTTATTTTAGTTAATTAAAAAATACCAATAGAAGGCGCGATTTTTCAGGAGTCAGAAAAATACAGCTTGGGTTGCTGCCCCTCAATCACAGCTTTTCACCTTGGCCCATAGAATATAAATGAAGGCGTGCGGATACCTTTTATGTCATCAATCAAAATGGGCGTATCATCCATCTTGAGATAAAAGCAAGATCGAAAGACGTTGGCGTACTCAAATCTTCAACTACTTTCTTATAACACGCGACAGTTTTTTTTAATACATTTATTTTATTTTTAAGATCGAACTCTACCCCCCCCCCTGCCAATGACAAATACAAAAAAAAAGCTTTATTACCACCAGGGACGCAAGAAAGACGGTGAAATCAGATTATGAATAAAAACTTTACTGTGCATACTAGGCCTAACTTGTTAAATGGAGCTAGGTCAGTTCACAACAAGAAAGCATCAAAGTCTAACAAAGGGAAATGCTACTCTACATTGTATTTCAATCAAGATATCTATCACACATATTACATTGATCTTAACTCATTCAAAGGTCAAACAAAATGATAATGGAGGAATATACACGCAGAAAATACATGTAGCACACAATTTGTAGTGGAGTATCCAGTAAAACTTTTCTTTACATAATTGTAAGCCAAGATGGCGGTAGGAAGTTCATTCTGGTGAGCCTCGTTTCCGTTCTGATGGAAGTTCCGCGCGTTTAAAACGCTGAGACATCAAGACACTTTGTTGAGTATTGCCATATCGAGCGGTTATCAGCGAGACTGCGCATGCTGAGTAAGCCCTTGATTTGAATGAATTGGCTTGTTTTTTTTGTGTTGGATTGGGAACCGAAACGTCCCATTAGGGACAAAAACGTTTTTAAAGGGTGCTAGAAAGTTGAAACGACTGACTGGGGAGAACTGTCGCTGCATCTTTTGTGAGAGGTTCAAGGTTTTATGATAGCAGTTCTTGTCATGATGATAATGATGACTTAAAGTAAGAGGGCGGTGTAGGGGTCTTTTAGCGTTAATGGTGGCATTAGGTTCTGAGATGTTAGAGATAAATCGCAGTGATAATAATTGTTGAATCACCGAGTCATCACAACTGTTGGTTTCTTTACTTGGGATATTCACCAATCAACCAATCACCTAATCAACTAAGAGAAATATAAAGGAAACAGGAGAAATGTGATGAATGCATTTTTTAAAAATCGTAATTGATTATCACATAATTTTATGTCTATTTACACTAATAAAATGACGAGATTTTTTAATAGGGCCTACACAGGTTTGACTTAAAGTTATCGGCTTTAACTTTTATTTCCTCTTTCTCCTGGCTCTATTTTTTCTGGAATTATACCAAACACGTTTATATTTTTCTGTGTAAACCTAGTATTTTCTTCTCGTTTGAGATATCCCTTCAACCTTCCCATCGCCAAAGAAGAATCAATGATAGGCTCAATAGAAGTGCGTTCATTTCTTTACAACAACTTGAACAAGGCGGCCAACATTGCTCCTTTTCCCCGCGCGTTCCTCTTTTCTTCTCATATAAAAAAGAAACGCCTATTTCTCTTTTCGCAATAATATTCGACGGATACTTTCATTGTAGCTATTAAAACCTATGGTGTACAAACCTATAGCTATATAATTATCCTGGCTTTCATGCTGCAATTTATAGTTGCAATAAGCTAGCCAGCCCGGCCAGAGTGCGCCTTGACAGAACTATACCATCGAATAGCACTAGTGCCTCGTTTTTGACATGCTTTGTCTCAACGACAAGGGTAAAAACTTCCATACAATATAAGCTTATCTGCGTGCTTGTAATAACAATACAATCACAGTAAAACAATCAGATTTATGATGATAAAAATAACAATGACATTTGGAATAAAAATGTCAAAATTGACCTGATGATAACAATATCTTCAATTAAGATAAGATAAGATAAGATCGATTTTATTCATCCCACAGGAACTTTGTTTTTACAGTTGCGTATCACATGTAAATGTATATTAAACAGTAAAACATAGGAATGATAATTAAGAGAAAAAAATGCACACAAACACACATTAACCCTCTCTCTCTCCCTTTCTTCTTCTTCTTCTCTCTCTCTCTATCTCTTCCTTTAAGTTAATCAGATCCGTGGATAAAGACGAGTTACTTCTATTGAATATAATTATGCATATAGTCTATCTATTAAATATTCTATTGAGGCGATGGCATAGCCTCAAAGATCATAGTACCGGTAATTCAACAATTTTAAAGGTATGAAGTAAGCAGTGGATAGACGTAGGCTTTCTCATGGAAATGCCCGAAATGTCTGCCTTTAGTATGATTCGAACCCTCGACTTATAGATGCTTTGAAACCCACCGCCTTGCCACTTAGAGAAACATAGCTTATACCATTTGAGAAGCGTAGTGACGACATGGTAAAAGCCATGTTTCTCTAAGTGGCAAGGCGGTGGGTGCCAAAGCATCTATAAATCGAAGGTTCGAATCATACCAAAGGCAGACATTTCGGGCATTTCCACTAGAAAGCCTACGTCTATCCACTGCTTATTTAATACCTTTAAAATCTTTCAATCATTGATTGCGCAGTGGCTGCCTCCACTATTTATAAAGATGATAGTAGCAGTAATGAGTGGATATTATGTTACTGGTGTTAGAAATTGGCGTCCACAGTGGACTGACTGCAGTTCGTGACTTCGAGGTATGCAAACGGAAGCAAAGCCTTTTAGTTTTACTTCCCTCAAAATAACGGTGGTAATATAACCAGGGCATAAGAGACGTTTTCGTCACACAACTTTAGAGACGTTTTATTAGTTATAATAAAATAATTATACGAGCGTTTCCAGAGGCTCTATAGCTCAGTTGGTTAGAGCGTCTGCCTAGTAAGCAGAAGGTCGAGGGTTCGAATCCCCCTGGAGCCTATTACTTTTTATGCAACGAAATCTATTTTGTCATCTTGTTGTGCTTTTCAAATGCAATTCCTTTGTTTATTTATTTCAATCAATCTCTTCGGCCAACCGAGCTTTTTAAAAAATTTAAATATAATGTTAAAGAAAATTAAGGTTTATATTCTATCAAACGATTTTTAAAATCCCAGGCATCGACCAATTATATCTGCTCGATCATGTCCAACATACGTGTCCACACTTAGGTTAGGAGTATAAACACTTAAACAATTTTTGAAAAAAGGAAAAGAAGAAAAAAAAAAGAAAAGAATGTAATTTTGTTGAAGCTTATCTTTTGCGATTCAAAGTGTTCACATTGACACGTTGTATAATTTGCTCTTTTTAGTTAGAGATCAAAGAAAGGTAGGCGAAAATGAAAACGTAAACAATAGCAAATCTTCGTCGGGCTAGCCTGCTTGAATCGTATGGTTCCATCAAGAATTTAGATTCATTCTAGTTTTAAATGAAAATTATCTACAAACTTCTTTGTGCAGATGATTCCGATGGAGAATTTTGAATCTTAGATTTAGACTAACTTAGATAAAGATTTGTCATCTTCCAGGTCCATAGCTTGACCTATATGCCCTAGCTAGGTCTACTAGGCCTACCCTTTTTTAAAATCTTCAGATTGATTTTGATACTAGAATCTAGATTTTTAAATATAACATTAATACTTAACTGCATAATAGGTCTAGATCTAATTTAAAGTAAAACAATCAGCAGGTGGAGAAGGCCTAGATTCTACATTTCATTTGAGCTGGATCTGCAGTCAAAATCATGACGGTAATTAATAATAAATTCTCATACAGATATCTGTAAAATTCCTAAATCTTGCAAGCATTTTATAAAAATTCCTTTAGCCAAGGGGTAAATTTACAGCATAATGCCTGGAAAGGCCCAATGGTTAGGCCTACATTTGTATTTGATAGGCCTACAGACTATTTGCTGTTGCATTAGCATCAATGTAGTGAAATGAGCTAGGGCAGTGGGTGGTACAGTCTAGCATCTGAGCTCACTAGTACTACGCCTTGCTTTGTCAGTTAGTCTCACATTTTGCACAATGTGCCTAGTCTCAAACCCGTTGCTCTAATAATACTCCAGCGATGGGTCCAATTCCTTCTTTGCCTCTAGTAGTTAAATAAACAATCGAGAATAATGATAATGTGCCATGGGGGGAAAAGCAAGTTGGGCCTTGCCTCAGAGTAAAAGAGAGACATGTGCAAAACTGTTTTACGAATTTACACACACCATACAAAGACAATGATGGGCACATTTTTTTTTAAAACGAAGACAATTTAGATACTATTACGGACTCAATAACTTCATAAAAATATGCTTTCGTGAAGAAAATATTGTTCAAACAAAAAGGATCAAAGTTTATGCAAATTCTAAGCCATGGGTCAACAGGGAATTAAAAACAATCCTATTAGAGAGAAGGAAGGCATTTTTGGAGGGAGATTTAACAAAAACAATATGAACTGGAAACAGAGTTTAAGTGGAAAAACAAACAAAGTAGGAGGCAAAGTGGAAAAGAAATTGACAGAGGGACAAGGTAGGGCGGCTTGGGATGGTTTGAACACTATGATAGGGAAAAATACTAAAAAGCAGGAACTAAAATGCGATGACCCTCTCACTTTTGCCAATGACCTAAATGTTTACTATTCTCGCTTTGACAGCACAGATTTTTCCAGAGAGATCAACAATGTTTGTAAACCTTTGTTAACAATTCCAAATAACATCAGGGTAA
>BMAT01008113.1:80081-90682 GCA_019649035.1 Elysia marginata | reverse complement strand
CACACACACACACAAATGGAAATTTGGCATCTCTTAAGCATGACAAAGAGGAGGCTGAACTGACCTCAGAATCTCCTTCCTTTGCTTCTTCTTTCTTCCTTCCCCGGCCAGCATCTGCCGTAGCATTACTGCCACCCCCTGGTGAGGGAGAAGGTACCGGCGACAGAGAGCTCTTAAGTTGAGATTTCTTGGAGTCCTGTACCGCAGCATTCCCTCCGGCATCGCGTTTCCCGTCCAGAGGAGAGTGAGAGGATCTCCTCGAAGATTTCGAGTGCGAGTCTGCGCTCTTCTGGCTTGCCGGGGATGCCCGCTCTCTAGACAACATCACCGAGAGGATGGAGCAATCATCAGAGAGACTTTTAATAACATTTTACTTGTGATCGTTTCCATTCATAGAACTTTTAAAAGTTTAGTCAGTGCTGTTGAATATTGTAAACCTGATAAAATTATGATCAAGTTTATTTTTAAAAAATGACACAATTTGGTGTACTTTCTTTTTTTTTTCCAATATTTTTGCTATCTTTTAAAATTCTGAGTTTAATCCCATTACAGGAGAGACCCCCAGCAGTGAAGATGACTTTCCATAAAAGTCGGAGAACCATTTGAAGCATCCACGTTGAAGAACTAGGATGCAAAAGGCCAATAAGTCAATAGTTCAGGTTTAAAATTCTTCATTATCTCCAAAAGTCATGCCTTTTTTTACAAATTTTAGTTTTTGATTCGATGCACAGAGAGCTATAAATCGACTAATGATGTGAATTATTTTGCTCACGCTGAGTAGGGTTTTCTGTTACACGACTTGAAAAAATGTAAACTCAGCAAAAGAAAAGTCTTTACAAACTTAAAGGTTTGTATTATTCAACAGCATTTTTATTCTGACTGTTGCGAATTTAAATTATACACACATACTTTTCTAAACTATTTTATATCACTATGAAGTTTAAAAAAAACAACCATAATATTTAATAAAAATATAATCACCTTAGTAAATTTAAAAAAAAAAACCATGCAAACTCTAAAGGTATGCAGAAACTCCACACCAAACTTACTTGGAAATACTTTCTTGTTTCACCGTCGCCTTCGCATCATCTTTGAGGGAATCTCGAGACGGCGTGATTTTTTTGCTCACAGCCTGTGACGCCTCCTTACTTCTATCAATAGCAGCTCTTCCACCCCTTGTGGTCAAACCACCCCCCTTCTCACCAACACGAAGCCTACCCTTTTCCTCTGCATTTTTGGCGTCTTCTGAAGCCTTTTTGGGGCTTTTTTTGCCACCGAAGGTTTTAGTGGGTCTCTTCTTGGCGGCGCCAGCACCCATACTACCGGCTCTGGTCGTTTCTGTCTGATCAAACACAGCGGCCAGAGAGGACTCTCCTCGCATCACACTCGGCGAGTCTTCTTTTGTGGACTCTCCTCTCAGCTTGGACACAATGCGACTGCTCGACGGGGACTGCGAGACCCCACCTGCATCTCGTCTACCGCCGACGGGACCCTTTGGTCCATCTGACCTAGATGAGTCTCTTTCTCTAATGTTTCGGTCTTTACCCACATCCTCATTTCCGGGCCTTGCGTCACGATCGCCACCTCGAGATTTTCCTCCCTCGTCTCTGGCTCCGCGACCACCCCTGCTATCGTCCCTGCCTCCCCTGGAGCTGTCGCGGTCACGCCTGCTGTTGTCGGCCTCCTGGGAGCCTGCCCTCCTGTCCCTGCCTGGTCCTCCGAACTCATCCCGTGGGCCTTGACCTCCTCTTGAAATAAGTCTGTCCTGAGAGCCAGAGCGAGGAGGCCCACCTCTACCAGGGTGGGGGAGCATCCTCTCATCTGGGCCTCCGTCTCGTCTTTTCCCAAACCCCATTGGTTCATCCCGGTGGCCACCAAAGCCCCTCATTTCTCTGCCAGAGTCCCAGTCCCCTCCTCCACCCCTGCGTCCATCCCGGTCATCCCAGTTGTGCCCCATTCTGCCTCCCATCGGACCTGGAAACATCAGAGACACAGGGAAAAAAAACACATCTTTTTTACTACTGTCAAGCAAAATTAAATGCATAGATACACAGAAAAATTTTAAAACATTCTACAAAAAACTCTTATGAATAACGTAGGCCAAAGCCAAGGAACTCATGCATTTTGAATGAACTGTAAATGTTCCTTTAAAGTGTTTGATTTTTCTGAAAAAAAAAATCAATTGTCTCGAAACCAAGGTGAATGAGTCTGAAGTCGCAAATTTTACATAACAAGGCATTGATATTTTGAACAACACATTTTTTCTGAGCTTTCAAAGATAGCGAGTTGTATTAAGTTGTCAAACTTTTGTGGAATGATGTTGGAAAATGTCGAATTTGAAAATACAGAGTAAAAAAGGAATAAATCCGTTCTTCTAAAGAACAAATGTTTGCGACTCCCTACTCATTGACCGTGGATGCCGCAAGACAATCTACTCCTTAAAGCATCTTATATCACATCTTAATTTTAAAGTATACTTACTGAACAAACACACACTAAAACACCTAGGTTAAGACTTGAAAAACTGTAGTAAAAACAGGGTTTGAATGACAAGGTTCTTAACTCATGGGTTATGTAAGCACCAAATGCCCTCAAATTGAAATTCCCATTCAATAGATGGTCTCAAAATAAGAGTTCCACAAACAGAATCAACTTGTACTTCAGTTATATATAAGTCAAGTACATTGGCATAAGAAAATTATAATTCGAATAAATGACAATAATACAATGCACAATGCAATAGGTATAATGGAATAACATTTGGTATATTACCTTTCTTAAAATGCATTAATACAATGTACAATATAATATGGTTTAGGCTTATCAGCAGAAGGAAATTATCATTAAATAGATGACATTGATACATTGAGAACAGTATAATATGTTTATGAATTTCAATTGCCAATATCCCCATTCCCTCTGTATTCACTAATATGTCGACAAAAATCACGAAGACTCTACTGACCTCTAATTAAGTCCTGTCTGGAAAACTGACCCATCCTTCCTGAGTTGTCTCCCCCACCACCAAAGTTTCTCCGATCTCTATCTGCAGAGTTGCCGCGGCGGTGAAGCATGCGACCACCCCTCTCACCCTGGCATGCGATTGAGGACAAAAAAAAAGTCTATGGCAATGAAAGTGGACATTTGCAGAATGTTAATATACACCACACTTTCTACATGGCTAAATATAAGCTTATGTTAGGTTTTTTTTTATATATTGAAATGCTTTAAGTTTTCAAATAAAACATTTTTGTTATCTCCCAAAGGAACATAAAGATAGCCTAAGCCCTTTTTATACCTTTGTGCAATAGTAATCAGTCATAACTGTGGTAAACAAAAAAAAAAAGTAAACCTGCAGAATTTTGCACAAAAATTCCCAAATTCTGCATTAAAATCATAAAATTTGGAAGTTGAATTTGGGTAAGGCTGAAAAAATGTTACACACCCTATCAAGAATTTTATTCGAGTTTCCAATACTTTCTTTATTCTTTAAGTACCTGTATGAGAAATGCCTATTTGTTTTGGTTATCATATGAACCAATATTATATTGAAATCATTCTAAAAAATCTTATCTAGGTACTTCTGTAGAGCAGCATGGCTCAGTGGTTTGCACCTTGGACTCATGATCTAACGGACGCAAAGTTTGATTCTCTACTTTGAATCATGTTGTAATTGCCTTAGGACAGCAATTTATCTTGGCTTTCTTGAGTCCACCCACCTGTATAACGAGTGCCTCGCTAAAAAAGGTGCTTGAAATTTTGTGGAATGCTAGAGTGCTTAATGGGCTGTAATGCTCTGAAACATGAGTTAAACTGGTGTGTATTGGCTTGCTGGGAGAAAAGTCTTGAGACCACCTTCAGCAGTGGAAGACTAACCATTCATGGGTAATGGTGTACTACAGCAATCATATTGGAGAGGTTTCGCAGCACGACGTACATTACGCTAGCTATGACCTTGGTTGGAGAGATTTTCATTTCTCACACAGCAGCTACGTTCTGATTTAACCGTTACGGCACATAACAGGGTGTTCACAAAGACTGACTATATTATGTGAGTGGCATGATAAAGAGAGTTTAAAAATAAAAGCAAATCTAGTTGACAAGAGAGATAAGGTACTGACCATATGAGGACCTGGCCCTCCGCTCGCTCCCATTATTCTTCGTCCTCTATCTTCCATGTGTTCCCTCTCTTTGTTCTGCCCACCCATAGCTCCAGGTCTTTCTCGGGATTCATCCTTCCTTCCTTTTCGGTCGTCTTTGTCTCTGTCCCTCCCATCCTTTTGATTTCTGTCGTGTGAGGGATCTTGGCCTCTTCTGAAAATTATAATTTGAACAGGAAAAAAGGATTTAAAAAAATCAAAACAAAATAAGAACAAGCAGAGTTGGTTTAAATGAAATAAAACTTCAGACACAATCACTTAAAACGTAAGCTCTTTGAATCTCTGTTGGGCAAACTTGAAATTCTCACACAATTCCATGGTTTGACACCGGTACTCAACAGTTGTCCACACAGAATCTATGATGTGCAGTACAGCGGACCTCGTTTCCAACAACCTTAGACTCAACAAACCCTTGCATTCATCAAACTGAAATAAAGTCCCTATTTTATCCCTTCTTTGACGGTTACAAATTTCCGTGTATAAAACGATCTAATTTCAGACTATCCTGGTTTTTAACAAACTAGAAGTGAATCTGAAAATGATTGTTGGTCTTTTCTTAGCCTTTTTTCTGATGTTTTTCACTTTATCAGCGATAAAGCTTTCCTAGTATCAAAGAGGGGATAATAATATATCACGTATCAGAGTAAAAAAACGGCTAGCGTTTAAACAACTTGCAGCTCTGTGTGAGTTTGTTCCATTCTTGCTAGTTTTAAAAGAGTTCAAGGTTGATAGGTCGTGCACAGCTTTCTTTTTTGGTTCATTTTGCGTTACTTTAAAGAGACCTTGCTTTCAATAAACCTTTGCTTCAATGAACTTTCTATATTTTCCCGCAAAGTTCGTTGGATCCAAGGTCTACTGTACCATTACAGGATACAGCACTGTGACTAAGGAACTGTGTTCTTTTTTTAAGATAGACAAAAAAAAAGAACTCTTTCCTTGTAGGCTTGTCTCCCACCGTACAGCGATCTTTGCCTGTCTTCATGAAAGAGCATCCGCAGTCAGAAATGCATGAACCTAAATTTAAAGGTATTCTTTTTCTTTAAACCCTTCATGACGTTGGTTTTATTGATTACCATGGCGTGACAGTTTCCAACGAGTGGGATTATTTGAATATTTTTAACATCACTGAACTCCGATTGTAATGTCATATTTTAAATAACTCTGCGTTAAATGCCCCTCATATGTTGTGCAAAACATGAGGTACATTGTACGACTATACATCATGGGGAAGAACAAAACCCACTGATTTGAGGACTTACAACGTACATCATGTGAGCATCTTGTCATGACAAATAGGACGTACAGCGTACGTTATAGGTCACGAAGGGGTTAAAAAAATCTTTGTTATGATAACTTTTTTGCTATTGAGTTATAAAAATTGCAGGAAAATGTGGGGAAAAAAATGGAATTCCTGCAAAAATCTGAAAACTTGCATCGCTGATACTTGCCCTCTATAGTCATTCTCAAGTAGAATATTTAAGGAAATTCTCACATTTAAATTTCCATTTTTGTGTTATACGTTAGTGAGTGTGAATCTTACAAGCACACAGACATGATTGCATATTTTGTTCAAAACTGAAAATAAATAATAAAGCTGTGGCAACAACAAATATTTCTGATTTCAATTTGATATTAAATTGTTAAGTTTTGAAATTATTATAAACAAAATGTTGTAAATACATTTTGCAAAAGATAAATCACAGCCTTTAGTTTCTAACAAACATCAACAAACAAAACCATTGTATAGAAACATTGTCCTTCTCAGCCAAGTAGAGAAAAGAAAAAGGAAATCAAAGAAAAGTTGCATCTATAGGGGACACAGTTAACCACACCTGAAAACAATTTTTTTTTCAATGAAAATTACCATTTTGTTGTCAGGTGTCTTCTCTGATTAGCTTAACCTACTCAACTGATTTTGAATCCCAAAAATTATGATGCATGCGTATTTTCATTGCTAACTCTATTGGTGTTCTATATATGCAGGATTCTGTGAAAAAGTTGTATGTATAATGTACCACAGTTTTTTTATTTATTTTTTTTTGCTCTATAAAGGTCATACGAAAAAACAAAAACATTTTAAAAGTTTGTAACTTTTCTTTATTTATGAACATATTTTGAAAGTTTAAAAAGTTTTGTAATCAATCTTGCAAGGGTTAAGAATTGATATGCTATTTGATCCTGTAAAGTGAAAAAAAAATATGTTGGATTGGCATTGCTTTCAGCAGCAATACAACATACCTCAGCCTGTCTTTAGGACCCAACTGACTCCCACTTCTGTCCTTGCTGTCGTTCATGTGACGGCTGACTGGTTGCGACAGGTTCCTGTGCCCTTTGACCTCCTCCGGGGGCACATTTCTGTGTCTCTGCCTGCCTCTGTCCGGACCATCCCCTCCCCCATCCGCTCTGTCTGGTCTGTCAGGCCTCTCCTGGCGGTGCTGCCGCTGTGGGGATTCTCCTCGTCCAGTCACCTTCCTGTCTTTGGATCTATTCCAGGACTCTGTCAACATATCATATCAGTGAACTCAAAGAAATATTATGATATCTATGTCTTGCACCAATGTCAAATAAATCTGAAGTCGGAATATTTCTTTTCGAAAGAATGCCATTTAAAGATCTATTTTTGCTTGCTTCTCTTTCTCAATATTCTAAATCAACAAACATTTAAATACCTTTCTACAAAGTGCTGGTAATTTTATGACATTGTTTCAAAAAAAAGGTGAAAGAACACATTTTAACAAATCATGTTCGCCCGCTTTGTTTGTTGAAATCTGTATTATTTAGGTTAGCTCTAGATCTAAAACCTAGATTATAAGTGTCTAAAAATTTAACTTACATCTAGAAATCAAATTAAATAATCTAGATTTAGAGCTAGAAATAGAAGATATCCGGATCTAGAGACTGTCTTAGGCCTAGATCTAGACTAGGTTTTGGGCGCCATATTTCTTCCATTTTAGGCTCTGGATGTTATGTTCTCTTCTGATTTAGCCTGTGGGCCTTTTCCCTTATAAGTTTACTTCATGTTTGATTAGTTTCACAAGATTTACTTGTTTGGTTGTTTATCTTGGTACACACACACACTTGACCTGCCAGATGTTATGTTTTCTTCTGATTTAGCCTCCTGGTCTTTTCCCTTAATAAGTTTACTTCATGTTTGATAAGCTTAAGTTTCACAAGATGTACTTGTTTGGAGGTCCATATTGGTAGAGCATGACACACACACAGACACACACACGACCTACCAGCACTGGCATCTGCTCTTCTCTTGACAAGCCGTCCATCTTTTCTCGATCCTGCTGCTCCTCCAGACGCCACAGCCGGTGACCTACTTCTCTTGTGTCGCTGTTGTTGCTGGTGGCCTAACTGACCCTCGGCCCCTCGACCTCGACTAACCTGACCCTTTGAGTGCCGGCGATCAATACCCCTGGCGGTCGAAGATGTTGTGGAGGATGATGATGATGACGAGGATGAGGCAGAGCGGTGATGATGATGATGATGTTGCTGCTGTTGTTGTTGTTGAGACTGGCGAGGAGAGGAATGACGCTGATGTTGTTGTTGTTGCTGATTACTGGGCTGCTTTCTGCGTTTCTTCCTTTCCAGCGATTTGGATTTAACTCTTCCTCTTTCACGGCGGTCGTCCCCGGAGAGGTCTCTCTCTTTTCTCTTTGCAACTGCACACAAAAAAATAAACCAATTATTGAAAATACCTTCAACTAAAGAAGGCGGTGTAACATAGAATTGAAAGATACACTTTTTTTTTGTTTGGATGATATCACAGATATCATTTAGGTAAATGGGGGTAAGAACTTTTTGCCTTGTTTTTTTCAAAAGATTCCATAGCTGATCACATAAGTTTCCATGATTTTTTTTATAAACAGAATTCAGCTTAAATTTTTATCCACAGAAAGTACAAACAGTTTAAAATAAGAGTTTCATTGAATGCTCCGTGGAAATTGTATGGATCCAACATTCAAGCAAATGTGACCTGAGCTCGGAGGACAATGCTAGAATAAACATTTTTAGCTTTGAAACATTGTAGAACAAGAAAAAGTGAATGAACAATAGCTTAAGCAAAAAAAATGTGATTAGAAGCAGGGTTGTAAATGGCCCATGAAAAAATAAGAGATGAAGACAAAGTCAGACTCTTTGTGCTTTGTAATGGACAGAACTGTAGAGTAACAATTGGCAAGGGCAACTCTTTGAAAGGCTTGTAGGAGCAGGAGTTGTGCTCTTAATCAAGTTTCATACTGCAAAAGGTTACTTGCAAGCAGATGTTGAATTACTGATTGATTTTTTTTTCTAAAATATCTGAGCTGAAATGCCAAATTTGAGGGGGGGAAAGCTAAAACAAGCTTAAATCTGAAAGATTTACATCCCTGTTTCAAAAGCAGAAATAAAGGAGAAATACATTTAGGCTTCAGGTTTTTTCTTTTGCAAATATTGTCAACTTTTTATTGATATTTTACAAGGTCAAATTACTCTTTAAGGCATCTAGCTCTAAAACTAAAAAGTGGTGATTTAAAGTTGGCTTTTTCTGATGCGAGGTTCACATGACTGTGATAGGTTTTTCTATATACCTGGACTATGTGAGCTCGAATCAGTGGAGGAGTTGGACGAAGACCTTGACCGCTTCCTCTTGAGAGAATCTCTGCTCTCTGACCGAGACCGCTTGGACGAGCTCACAGAGGCTGGACCTTTCTTCAGCTTGAGCACCTTCTTCAAGGGAGACAACAGCTTCTTAGATTTTCCCTGGGGGACAGCCTCTGCTTGCATCTTGGCTTTTTTCTTCTTTTTCTTGCTTTTAGCTTTTTCTTCAACAAGAAGGTTAAATTACAACAAAAAAAAATAAATCAATAATAAAAATTCAGAAATAAGTAAAGGTCATTTATAAATGGGAACAAAAAAATTCTTGCCATTTGTTACAACCATGGTTATGGTTCACAGCTCTTATCAGATTAGAACACAAATTATCGTTTCTTTTGGAAAACTTCTTCTTTGAGTCCAATTGCTTGCGCGCAAGAACAGTAATTTTGCAGTCTATTCTTATTCCCAATTATCATTTATTAATAATGAGAAAACTCAACGTTATCAAATATCAACATTTTTCCCTATTTGCAATTCTTTTACTAACCAGGAAAATTTTAACACATATGGTTTCTTGCAATTAAGTCTTAATTTTTTTTTCACCTGCTTGTTTGGCTATAGAAAACTGCTAAAAAATCAAAATTGCAGCAAAATTCAGAAAACTTGTATCCCTTAAGAAGATAACACACCTAGCTTAAAGAGAATATGGAACTTAATTATTTTCACATACAATCTCAAAAATGAATAAAAATAGTCATAATTTGTTTTGCTATGACATATTTCATATGAGGCATTCCGAAAAGCTGGTCAATGAAACATGGACAATGAGGTGAAAAAATTAAATTCGCCCAAAGCAATTTAAATTGTGTCTATGATCAGGGCTGCCACTCAGATATGGTTCAATCCACTGATTTTTCACGCTCATCGCAAAAAAGCCTGTTTGCAGTTTTTTCCCACATTCAAACATTGATAACCATCATAAAAATTCTAAAGCTGGCAACAGGATAATTGTATGTTACCCTCTTTATCAAACCTTACATAATCTTAAGGAATTTTTCATGCCTATTTCTTCACTTATTAAAATTACAGCATTTATTTCACAACCCATTTTAATTATATTCAAATTCTTACTTACAATATGCACTGATTAATCTGTCAGTGTCACTACTCAGCTCCCCATAAAAACTTCAGAAGTGCTTTTCTTTATTTATGGCAACAAATATTGGTGATATATTGCATAGACTTATATACTTGTACAAAGATACTGAACTAATGAAATGCGTTTTACCAAATTACTAACCAAAGCATTACCAGAGCCCCCCCCCCCCAATTTTGATGGGTGAATCATGTCATGTTAAGTCAATGCAGAATGGTGTTGATTTACCACAAGAGTCTCCCAGGGTCACAATGCTAGTTTGCAATTTTAAAGGAAAAAACCCTTGTTTAGCACTTCTTTTGTTTTTTAGATGGACGCTGGCTGATATGAGCCGCTTTTGCTCTCTTCACTTGATGGCATGTGAAAGCATTATCAACTGGCCCTTTGATGTGGGCCATAGTAGACTATTCTAATCTGATAGGTTTAATCTAAATCTGGATTAGATCTCTACCAGTATCACTGGAAAATGCAAAGTTCACTAGACCTAGCATCATTAAACTTAAGCAGGATGCGGTTCGGGTTAGCTCTACAATCTAACTACAGAATAATCTAGACTAGATCTAGATTTAGAATTGCGACCAGACAGCCTCGTTAGCATAATAAAGCAGGCAGCGTCCGCGTTCAGATTAGTTCTATGATCTAACTGCAGACTAATCTAGACTATATCTAGATTTAGATCTATTGTTACCAGACAGCCTCGTTAG
>BMAT01008113.1:56291-79874 GCA_019649035.1 Elysia marginata | reverse complement strand
CAAATTATCGTTTCTTTTGGAAAACTTCCTCTTTGAGTCCGATTGCTTGCGCGCAAGAACAGTAATTTTGCGGTCTATTCTTATTCCCAATTATCATTTATTAATAATGAAAAAAACTCAACGTTAGCAAATATCAACATTTTTCCCTATTTGCAATTCTTTTACTAACCAGGAAAATTTTAACACATATGGTTTCTTGCAAATATCAGGCTTAATTTTTTTTTTTCACCTGCTTGTTTGGCTACAGAAAACTGCTAAAAAAAAATCAAAATTCCAGCAAAAATCAGAAAACTGATAACTGATTTTCAGAAGATGACATGCCTAACTTAAAGAGAATATGGATCTTAGTCATTTTCACATACAATCTCAAAAATGAATAAAAAAAAAGGCATAATGTGTTTTGCTATGAAATCTTCCACATGAGGCATTCCGAAAAGCTGGTCCATGAAACAAGGACAACGAGGTGAAAAAAATTAAATTTGCTCAAAGCACTTAAAATTGTGTCTATGATATAGAGAAATTCCCTATCTTTACTATGATAAAAGAAAAATTATTAAAAAATTGACCCTTGAAAAGGTAAAAAAAGGGCTATAGTTACAGCTCCCTGCATATTTAGGACATAATGATTCACTCCGATAGAAGTTTATCATTCTTAAAGTATGCATGCTATTTAGGATATTTGTGGCTGGAGGTGTAAGGCAACCCATTATTTAAAAATTACGACAGTTTTAATGAGTTTTACTTGGTTTATTTTATTGTAGAGGCAAAATTGTGTCGTTACATATCATATCTATTGGAACCCAAGACTGAAAAGTTTTAAATTTTCACTTTTTACTTAAATGTGTTGAAGACTCTTTTAAATCTAAAAAAAGAAGTAACTAAAATCCACACCAGAACCTTGCAAGTGTAAGAATTTTCAATTAGTTTTATTTTCTACAATGGAGCAATGTGTACATAACCTTCACTACAAAGTGTAACTCTTAGATCAATGTATTATAACTAACAACATAAGCTTTTTGCAGATTTTTTTTGTCATACTTTCATGTTTTAGAGGATTTAGAAAGACACTTTTGAGGAAACATGTTCTATTTTTTTTTCCTTTTTTATATAATCTAAACATGTATCATATTGAGGACATAATGTTCACTACAAAATTTAAATTAAAGAAACAATACATCAACATTTTGATTCCTTCTGTCATGATTTTATGCAGTCTTGGGTCAATTTTCACTTAAGGAGAAGTAACATAATAATTTGCTGTCTAGACATAATAAAAATCATTTATATACAATAGCATAAAAAACCTTTTTGAGAGAAAGACAGAATGTCGTTTTTTCAAAGTTTTCTTTTTAAAAAAATCTAGATCTAGAATTAGATGTAGAGTTGTTACTTATTATGCACAGCATTAGCCTTGGTCCCTCTCTCTTATAAACATCTTATAATTCCAGACCTACCATCAGGCGAGTCACTCCTGTGGGTGGACGTGGGTGAGTCGGGCTCGTAAAGATGCGGTTGAGGTTCTCCCTTGGATGATTTTGGAGTCGGCTGTTTCCTTACATCTAGAGACATAAGAGGGGGAGGAGGAGGAGGAGGTGCAGTTTCCTCTACATGCTTGCGTTCTTTATTCTTTTTCTTCTTCTTTTTGTGGGGTGAGGACTCTTCCTCATCAGAACCATGCCTGGAATAAAAACAGTAACACTTTAGAAACAAAACTTAGAGGTACCGTTTTATTTGGTAGTAATATTTATGGCAGAATCTCTTTAAATCAAAACTCTTGGGATTGAAAATATAACTTGACTTTAAACAAAGTAGTTTCTTTCAAAAGAGACAGTTTTGATTGACACAGAAAAAATCAATTTCGTTTAGCCATTTGCCGCCCTCTGTTACAATACAGAGATTCAAAGTACAGTTTAAATTTTAAAAGGTATAAACTCCTCTAAGAAAAGCTCTGCGTGGCAAACGTTCTTTTAAGTCCTAAACTTTTATATGTTAAGAATCATCGAAGCATTAAATGAGAAAGAGTCAATAATTCCACACATGTCTTACTTCCTTTTCCCTTGACGCTCAAGAGACATCTCTTTCTCTGTGGCGGCTTTTTTGTGCCTTTTCTTCTCTTTTTTCTTCCTGCCGATAGACAAATTTTATATCCAGCATTGAATCAGTGGCAGGAAAGTTTGACCAGAAACCAAGCGACAACAGCAAAGATACACAAACAAGTCAACTCCTAAAATTTATATATGAGACAATAGCCTAGTTTGTGTAAAATTCAGACCCTTGATTTGAGTAGGTGCCCAAAAGCTGTTCAATTTTATTTTAAAAAAAAGACAAAATTCAAATTCCAAAACTTTAAATGGGAAATTTCCATCGTGATGCTATATTCTATTCAGGCCAAATATGTACTTCAGCTCCATTAAACCAGTAAATCTTTACAAAAATATCTTTTTTAGATTTCAATGCATTTTTCTTTCTTTTTTTTTTGTAAACAATGCATTTCCTCAAAACAATACACACTTCTGATACATTGACTGCACATTTTCAACTTTGTAAAATTCTTACAAAGTCCATTGAGACAGTGGCCTTTCAATAGTCCCAAGCGCCGTCTCTGATATGACCTTGTAGTTGAAAAGAGACGTTAAAATTCAAACAACCAACCAACCATTGAAACAGGAAGAGAAATGAAGGAATAAGCCTACTTTTATTAACATCTGTGTCAGGTATAAGCAAATTTTTACCACATGATCAATTTTCTGTATAGCCTGGATAACTTATGCTTAAAACCAAGATGATGGGTCTCATTTGGTTGGTTGTTTGAATTTCAACTCTTTTCAACTTCAAGGTTACATCAGTGACGGCGCTGGGGACAATTGAAAGCGTGTTGCCACACTATGATGTAAGGAGCGCTTGCATATACCACACCCAGTCACATTATCCTGACACCGGGCTGACCAGACTTAACATTAAATCCATAATGCCAGACACTAGGCGGATCAGCTGCTAATACCAAATTTAAAGACGTGGTTTGACTCCATCGAGGATCGAACTACGCACCTGCCGATCTATGAGCGAGTGTCTTACCACTAGGCCACAGAGCCGGTCATGGCTCACTATGTACATAATATCTTTACTTATCCTAATTAATACCTTTTTGTTTTCTTACACTTTTAAGCACATTTGAATACATGAAAGAGAGGCATATAAATGTCTATAACTTTGTTCATGGGGAAAAATGTTTTTATCCCTTTTACCTTAACATAATGTGTTAGCCATGGAGAAAAAAATAACGGCAGGAGCCCCCCCAGTATTGTGAACTCTACATCACAGCCTCTGCCCACAACTTGACGGGGACTCTAATTACCTGCTGTATACTTGCATGAAAATTGAAAACAAAACTTGTCTATCCCGAGCTTAAATCAGTGATGCAAGCAGCTTACGCATAAAAAGCAGGAAAACTTGTATCACTTCTAGGAAGTAAACGACAAATCTCTAATAATCAACAGATCCCCCTATATATATAATCATTGACAGATCAAAAGAAAAGAAAAGTTAAGATAAAACCTTGTGTACTACACGGCTAAAAACCCCAGAGGAAGCATTTAATTTCATATACTTATAAAATCTTTGCATGTTTTCTCTAACATTTGAAAGTTAATTTTCGACATATCTCTGCTTTTTAGTTAAGAAAACTACTGAAAAAAAAGTTGAAAAAAAATATTGGAATTTCTGCGAAAATTGGAAAAACTTGAATCCTTGTAAGGTACCCGAGTTAAACACCTAAGATTTGCTGTCATTGTCAACACAGTTGGCTACACAACGCTTGGTAAACATTGTTATGTTTAGAGACTCAGCTGGAAAAAAAACACTAATTACACAATCTTACCCTTGTTTGTCTTTTTTCTTCTTGTGCAACCTCTCTGGACTGCTTTCAGAACCGGATGAGTCAGACTGGCGGAAAACAAAGTTGGATGTTTTTGTGAGCTTACACATAAAGTTTATCTCAAGCAAAAAAGAAATGGTACTCTGTGAGGCAGGGCTCTAGTAGCAAAATAGGCATTGCTTGGCGAATTTCATCCAAACCATATTTCCCTCATATAGTTTCTTAAATGAAAAATGGCTCAAACTGTATTTAATTTCTACTTTTGATCCTGCATGAGCGTAAAACTGACCCGACCAATTTTGATAATTTTGAACATATCTTTTATCAATGCCATATGAATCCTCTGACCAAGTTAAGTTTATGCAGATACAACCCATTTAATTAAAAAGAAAAAAAAACATGCATAAACAGACTGCTTGGAGATAAAAAACTAAATAGATGTAAATATTCATGTCTATGATCAAGATCAACAGACTTCATCTTGGCTCCAGCAAAGCAGACCTGCCACATCCACAAATAGAAAATCAGTATGATAAAGGTAAGAAAAATCTGTATTCAGAGTTAATAAAACTCTGCCCGATATTGTGCCGACAATCTCACATTCTGACATTTACTGAGTTAAAGTACCAGCAATTTTAAGGACAACCACCAATATATTACTAATATTGTCTTAAAAAAGAAACGAAATATGTGTAGTAGCTCATGCTACTGGTAATACACCGGGACGCCACTCTATTTCTCTGAAAATAACTGAAAATCCAAGCAATATCTAAAAAACATACAAAGCGTCATACACTCATTTGTCATTGTTGATAGGATAAATTTTGTTCAAATTTGTCTGTTCCTGTAATTTCTCAGGCTTTAAAAAAACGGAAACAACTGAAAAAAGGCATACAATACAACACTAACTGAAATACAGTACTGTAAAATACTTTTGGTACTACATGTAATAACATAATTAAAGAAATAAAAAAACAACTGAACAACAGTTCGAAAATGAACAAACGGAAGTTTAGCTTAATAGGAGTGGTTGTCCATAAGATTTAGAAGGTTAAAAAAGTATTCTCTAATAAAAATAAGAAAATTCATATTTTCTGCTACTTTTCAAAAAAAAACTGTACATAACACAAGTTTGGTTTGTATGAGTGGCAGGTTTGAAGAAGGCAATACATTCTAACTGCAAAAAAGGATAACCAGACGTGCTACCTTTTTAACGTCTATCATAGGCGCATCGTCTCCGTCCTCTAACGCTTTGAGAGCTCGTTGAATCTCCTGCCTCTTCTGCTCCAGTTCTCTTTCTTTCTTGTCTTCCAGATCTGAGCAAAGAATTTGAATTTGAATTTAAGAAGCGTTTAAAATTAAGCTCTCGAGGAGTTACCATGGCACAAACTTATAATCAACCTTATTTATAACCTAACATTCAAGTATAGATAAAATTCAAATTGGTATAATTCGAATATTTGCCTCATTCACATTCATATTAGTTTTATTCTTGATAGATTTATGTAATGTCTATTGATAATTCAAAGTTAACTTGTTTCTGTGGTCATTTCAAACTGAAATATCTTTAAAACATAAATCTTTCATGTCCACAACATTTTCTACACTTTTTTAATAGTCTTCATAAAAACAAAGTGGGAGACTATCTGAAGAAAAAAAAATGGATAAACTTCATTATTCTTTATTCTGCCAGAGCTATGACTTGACATAGCAGTACATGTGCAAAATTTGAAAAATTGGAAACAAAAAATTGATACAAGTATACAAGTGAGCCTCTCAGTTGTACAGATGAATTGAGCACTTCAAGAAATTTAAAGTCATTATCAGCCTGTTATGTGATACATTGGAGGCAACAGAAATGTGATTCTTGGGAAAAATTCTATGAATATCGCACACGGCAAGGAAGTCAAACAAAATAGTTCTAAATGCACAGAAAAAGGTTGCTCATACCTAAAATTCAAAAATAACTGGAAACACTTTTTGGACATGCTATGAGAAGAAAAAAAAACTAAAAACACCAAATGACAACTGAAATGCTGAGTAGAAAACCTAAGTAATAGGGGTAGACAATGGGAGAAGATAACAGACAGACTGGTGAAGTGGCTTGGCAAAGAAAGGATGATAAAGAGACATGGGAAGTGATGATGGATCGAGAAGAGTGGAAGGATGTGATTGCCAATGCTTTAATGCATGGCACTGGATGACTGCTCCATTTAGCAAAACATATTATCAGAAGACAAAATCACGAAGAAAACCTAAGTAATAGGGGTAGACAATGGGAGAAGATAACAGACAGACTGGTGAAGTGGCTTGGCAAAGAAAGGATGATAAAGAGACATGGGAAGTGATGATGGATCGAGAAGAGTGGAAGGATGCGATTGCCAATGCTTTAATGCATGGCACTGGATGATTGCTCCATTTAGCAAAAACGTATTATCAGAAGACAAAATCACGAAGATGTTATTCACAATTCTGTTTCTAAGGTCTATTAGTATTACTCACTATCGATGGACCAGTTGTCTGATTCATCAGCACTATCCTCTTCACTTCCTCCATCGGCTGCTTTCTTGACCACTAATGGCACAACTTGTGAGCGCACTTTGGTCTCTCTGTCTTTGCTGCCTTTAAACTTGAGCCGCAGGTTGTCAGGGCTCTTCTCGCCTTCGCTGCAAGAGATCAAAACACAAATAAAATTGACAAAATAAAGAAAATTGTTTTCTAACGTTTTTGAGTTTTTTGCTATATAATGCGCTGATAGCATTAATGACCTAGATAAGGTTACACCTCCTAGAGTCCTAGGTCTATTTTTTAGAGAGATCTGACGCCATGGAACATTTTGCCTGATTTAGTGCTAAACTGCGATGAGAGAGCCAAACTTTACCTTCTGGGCGAGGCTTCCAAAAATGGTTAGCATTTCTAGTCCAAGATGAGCAGAGGAACTAACCTAGAGGGGCTAACCTTGCTGTGGGTAAATTTATCTTCTGGTCGTTCAAGAATCTTATGTGACATAAACAAAGAACTTAAGGCTAGCCTAGGCAAATAGTTATGTAAACTAAAATCCTGGAATCAATGGATTCAAGATTGAGATCTAGATCTTAAGGAACAAAACCACCTTTGAGTGACTATATTCAGGCAGGCGTGATCTAGAACTAAGAAATGATGCCGTCTTTGACGATAATCTGGCAGGTGTTGCAGCACAAAATTCGTGATTTAGGGCCAGAAGAGAAGGTGGAAGAAGGAGAGGCAGACAGACATGTATAAACAGTAATGTAAAGACAGCTAGTGAAAGTGAAAGAGAAGAGAGAGGGAAGGGGGGAAATGTATGTAAATCTGCAAGTGGACTCGGATAAAGAGGAGGATGAAAACACAGTTAAAGTGAGATTTAAAAAAAATGAAAAGTAGGCATTAGGGGAACTCATATACAGAATTAGACAGACAGAAAGTAAGCCTACAGAAAGAAGACGACAAGTTTAATAATAATATCTATATATTAATCAGTTACAATATGAAAGTCGAGTTCTAACAAAAAGAAAGTAAGGGACTTTTATATTGGAGCTGACTGAGTGCCAACTCACATTTAGCCTGCAATTTTACTAATAACATTGATAATAGTAACGAATCTCATTAATAAATTTTCAAGTATTTTTTGTAAAAAAAATTATACATGTACGTCTTTAAAACTGATTGACAAAAAAAAAAGAATTTAAATTAAATTTAAAAAATTTGTGTACATTTATGATTTTATACGAAATAAAACTTGACTAAGATGACTTGTCTTACTTTTTACTGCGTCCTTTCATGCCTTGCCCATAATCAAGTTTTGGTTTCTGAAAACAATATAAAAAAAAAGTCAAATGAATGAAAGATGACCTTATACTTTATCGTATATACAGTCCATGTTCAACAAGAACGGGAGTAAAGAGAACCATCAGCAAGACGAGAGATTTGAAATCTCCCACTTTTTTCTGTATTTCCTCCCCATAATTTATTTTGGAAAGTTCAAGAACCCAAGTCATTACTCACTAACCTCTGTATGTCACAATATTTTTTGATTTCGAGAATAAAAAACTTATCAAATATTTCCTGGAGGCGCATATAATACTACACAAATCAAGAGACAAATACACAGCTTTATAATGAACTATCATTGGTTGATTGAAAAAGCAGGAATTCAATTCTGCAAAAATTCAGAAAAATACAGTTTATTTTATATTAAAAAGGTAAAAATTGGCTAAAAACCCACTATTGTATGTATATAAGTTTATAACTAGTTTAAAAAATTATTCATAAAAATCAAAAATTCCAAAATTGAAGCTTTAATCGTGAGACTATAAAACAAAGAACAGACAAATTTTTTTTCCGGGACATAGGCCGCCTCTTTAGAATTTTATGTTAGTCAAAACTGGGTTTCCAGACATTTTAGCACTTTGAAAAATCTGGAATATTATCAGAAAAATTTATGTTTTAACAACATATTATCCAAAGCAAAAAAGATCTAGATATGCAAAACAAAATATTGAGTTAAAAAGAATTTTGCAAGAGGAATTCTAACTAGCAGCTCTTGTGCATAAAATGTGAATAAAAAAGGAAAGCTTGAGGGAAAGGCATAAAACAACAAAATTATTTTTTTCACAAATTATGTTTTTACTATGCAAAGCCCTTTTAATTTTTATAAACCCCTGATTGAATAAAATAAATGTTGATAGTGTGGCTGCAAGTTCCAGCATTCAAGAAGAATTTATGACATTTTCCACAATGGAGTTTGGACAATAAATCAAAGAATTATGACAATTTAAACCAAGAAGCCTGCAAATTGGGTATAAATGTAAAATTTGCCTTATTTATATAGTTTTAAACTTTATAAAGGACTTGCAGCACCAAAATATCTGGTTATGACAATGTTTTTAGTTTTACTGTACATTTTCAGGTATTTCTTTTTAGAATGCATAAAATATAAATTATAATGAAACTCAGCTTAATTTTTTTCTTTTCTTTTTTTTTTTGTTGCAGGGATCATTATGTTAATACGTAATAATATGCGCACATTTTAGTTAATGGCAACAAGTTGATCAATGAAAGCATTTCTTTTGCAACTGTTTAGGTTGAAAATCAAAACTTATATACCAGAGTAATCAAAACCTCTTCTGAAAGTAATGTGGAGGTGGAAAAAATCTTGTAAAGATGGCCTTGATCAATTCTTTGCACGTTTAATTATGTGCAGGATTGAATTGATTGCCGAATCAAAACATTTGGCTATGCATGAAGTAGTTTGCAAAACTAGTTTTAAAAAATTTTCCAGATAACCTGGAGAAAAATTAAAGGTAAACTCTAGTGCTTCTTAGTAAGTTTTTAAAAAAGAGAACTAGTTAGGAGTTAAAAGTAATTATGAATAAATTAGCATTAATTAAACATGAAATAGAAAGTCTAGTTTGAAAGTTTTATGGCAAGACCAAGAAAGTAATTATGCAATAACAACAGGTAAAAGTTTTTAAATTCAATTTATAAGGAGATTTTTTGTTTGCTTCAGTTCTGCATGTGATACTGATTGTGATAGGCCTGTCAACACTTTCAGTCTTTCTCTATTAACAATGAATTATGACACCTTGTCGAGCTGCAAGTTTAGTTTCTAGATCCTGAGAGTGAGACCAGTAAAATTTATGTTCGAATCTATGCATCTAATTCAGTACTGGTAATTGTCCTGAAATAATCTCGACCTCTAGGTCTATTTAGATCTAGTTATACCATTACTAATATTCGAGCCCAACCTTACCTGATCATAGGCCTAGATCCAAATCTAAATTTAGAACAAAATAGACTTGTATTTTATAAAAGCAATGCTGTACACCTGCAATACCTTGGCTGTTAACGACCATAGAGGGCATAGCAATCAAAACTAGATTGCATTGGCTAACGATGAAACCAGAATGGTTTGACGTCACCACAACAACTGAACAAGTAGAAATTGACCAGTACTGCTCGAAAGCTTAGCTTTACCTCTTTCTTCAATTCTTGTAGTGTTTATTTTGTGAGTCTAGATTAAATAAGACCAGATAGCTGGCCAATTTTGCAAGGCAAGGTCTAAACACTTCAATTCAACTGTGTGTTGCTGAAACTGGAAGAGGCCCTTTTTTGTCTAGAAGTGTTTAGATTGTCAATCAAACTAATTAAATCCTTGTAAAATTTAAGATGTTAGTACTTAGGTATTCTGAAAAATAAAAGAACTAAATCAACAACGAATGAATGATTGAATGAAAACATTGACATCCTGTTTAAATTAATTGTTGTTAACTGGAAAAAACGATGTTTTATTCCAAGTCTGAAAATGAACATGCCCAAAATTTATCTACTTTACCAAAATTCCCTCCAATTCAGGTTTTCTTCCTGCTCTGCCGGTACCTATCTCCATACCAAAAGATGTGTTGATCAACAGAGCCTTGCCTACTAATAATACTTTAACTTTATCAAATGGAACTAACTGGTAAGGGTTCAGTAGTCTGCTGTACTGTTAAGACTGCTGTGAACATGAATAGGGAAGAAGGGGACATTTTCAGGTTTATGCAGCAAGCATCTTTTGCATGATCAGTCATAGGTGATAGGATGTCACATCACATAAAATATTTATAAAATAAAAACATATACCAACAACTGTTTATTATATCTATAGTTATTTTTACAAACTAATCTAAATCTAGATAGTAGATAAGCTTGCTTGCCAAGCTTTAATTTCCATGGCCTGAGGCCTCCAACTTCCTCTAGTCTAGATCAGCAACTTTTCATAGTCAACCAAATTGCATTATAAATACATTCTTGTAGGCAAGTAGTTTCAAACAGTAGTTTATCCCACTTCTGACACCAGTAATGTGTAGAGGAGGCTGTTAACTACGCTTACTAATAAGACTAGACCCTAAATGCTAAAACCCTAGAACTAGAAGCGAATTTAGTTTTTTACACCATTCTCAGATATATCAATGTATCCCAACAGGTGGGAATGAAGACCTCGGAGTCAGGCTGCAGAACAGAAGGTATTTTGTAACACGACTTTCCACAACACTGACAACTCCAAGACTGACGAGTCCTCGAGAGCTGCAGTTCAGCCTCGGCTTCCTCCGCCGATCTCCGTTACTCCACAGAGTATCGGGTCAAAGGTGACCAATTTAACCTCAATATTACTAGCCCAACCGGTGTGTGGAATTTAAGAGAGCTCACTGCCTAACCATAGGTTTGTTTTACCGATTCTAGGCTCTACTGTAGACTGTCGAGTGACCGAGCCAGTGAGTGTTTACAAACTAATGACTGTCAGTCCCACTTGGGCTTTAGAGAACTACCTCGTGACGTTGCAGGCCGCCAGGGCCAAGTCTTTCAAAGACACTTCGACGGTCAGATTCTTCGTCCGCTGCATTATCATCCTCGACAGTTACACGACGCTTCGATTTCGATACTGCTGGTTGAGACCTTTGCAGATGCCTTGGGAGTAGCTTCAGCTTTGCATCGTCGGCAGCCATCTTTAACTGATCTATATCTAAAAAAGAAGAAACAGTGTTTAGATTTTGTTGAATAAATAGCGGGTCAAAACAAAAAACAATGGAAAACCCCCCAAAAAATATTTCTTCGTTGAAAAAATTAAAAAATAAGTCTACAAAGTTTTTGAACTATTTTTTTGTTTTCATTTTATAGGTCTAGATCTAGTATTTAGATCTAGATAATGTTTTTTTTCTAAATCGTTATTTTGTTTACGGTTGACGTCCTTGGAGTACAATTTTTGTAATCAACATGTATACAAAGATGGCGTCTCAGGGTTTTTTCAGCTGAATTCTTCTAAGTTGCAAATTTTCTCTGTAAGCTCCTCTAAAGATGGCTTACACTTTATCAATTTTGATTGCAACAGGCCTCTCATACATAAGAGACTGGCTCTTCTGCCCTGAATCTGTTGCTTTATTTTTTTCGGTCTTATTTCTCTTTAATTGCCTTCGCCTTCTACGTGCAGTTTTTGTCTGCTTTTGTCGCTGGAAGTATAGAAATTACGATTATAGGAAGTCAACTAATGTGACACTGAATGACAGCTGTCAGGACAGCAATGACTTTTGTGCCGGTCGGAAAAAGTACTCGCATGAGGCCAAAACATACGACATGGGAGTGTTTTCTATTCAAGGGCGTAGAAAAACCATGGAGGATCGTTTCAATTTTATTGCACACAGTTGTGATCAAAACCATTCAATGTATGCTGTTTTTGATGGACATGGCGGAGAGGTAGGCCAGCTTTGCTATTCGAGAATTTTAGATTTCTGATTTTACCCAAAGTAATATTTATACACAAGTGTATAAAGATAACAGTAATTTCATAGGCTTACCCTCTAGAGGCATATATGGCTAGACAACCTTAATGGTGAATTTCTACTTCTAGTATTATAGTTAGGTCTAGTTTGTAAACACTACAGAGCCTCTAATATAGTAATAATTCTTCTTTTCTATCTTGTTATATATCTCTAACTGTGTGTATGTTATCACATCTATTTAGCATCCACACAGCTGCAGAATATCTGATTTTAAGAGAAATGAGTTTGTCACATCACTGTAATATTGTTGATTGTAAACTCACAATTTTCAAATTCTTTTCTTCCTTATTTACTTAACATATTAATTGGAAAAATGTCTATTTGGTTGACTAAAATTGTTTCAAATAAAAAAGATGGCAATTGGGCATTATTGGCGACATGGTTGATACGTTCAGATCTATTTTATTTTTTTTAAAGTATTAATAAAAGGCTTCTTCTAGAGCATTTTAGATCTGCCATGTTTGAGCAAAGAGTAAAATGACGCCTCTTCAGTCTTGCCTTGTTGCCTATAATGGCACAGGTCTTGTTTGAATGGCATAGCAGACTGTTCCAGTTCCCAAGGCATATATTAACGTAATAGTTTACGCAGAAAGTTCTGTATTACAAAATAATTACATAAATCAATAAAGTCAGTTTTTAAATAAAATCCATTTTATTCTCTGCACCACCTAGTAAAATCCTCATGAATGTTGTCTATAAATAATTTTTAAAAATTGTAAAAGTTGTACGTATATAAGATTTAAGGAGCTTATTTATAATATTTATAAGTACTGATTTATATAATAAATTCCCAGTTTTTACATTTTCTTTTCCAATTTTTTTGTCTATCAGTTTGCAGCAGAATACATAGAAGATCAGCTTTTTCGAGCAATTCACAAAGAAATATCACAGACAAGCTTCCAGGCTGACTCAGATGCCGTCAAGCAGGTGATTGCTTTGATTTTGTTTCTCTCTGCTGTTATATCTGATCTTCGGATATATCATAATATGCTGTTTTTAATATCACAGGTCTGATTCTGGAGACTTACTTGCTCATCAGTCTTTTGTTTGTCACAAATGATACTCTAGTCCTAACAAAAAAAAAAGTGTGTAAGTTTGCCTCCATTTCTATTTATTACCTTATATTATAAATCAATGTTTCAGGCAATTTTTATTCAGTAGAAACCTCATATATTCTGGTAATTCAAATGTCTTGGGAATAAAGTAAAGCGTTGAACTAAGAAGATTCAAATAGTTATCACATATCTAAATTATTACGCTACTGCACCTTTCTCTCTCACCCCACCCTTGTGCGTCTGCAAAAAACAAACTTATTCCATAGCCACAGATACCTCCTTGTTTTGGGGCGGCAACTTTGTGTATAAAGTGATCATAAAACTTTCATGCTTTGGAGGAGCAAAACTGCTTTGGATTAAAAGAAGTGAACTTTATCATGGACTTCAAATTATGAGCTCAAATCTAAAAATAAAATCTAACAAAGCGAAAAAGGAAGAAAAAATTTTACATGTAGAAAACTTCAAATTTTGAGCATGAGAGATTCGGAATTTAAGGCTTTGGTTCAAGGGGTTTCACTGTACTTGAAGAGCTGTAAATTCATATTCAATCAAACCATAGAAAGTTTTATCTTGCTTTTTTTTAGACAAGCTTTTTGCTCTTAATTTTAAATTAAGATCATGTACTCTTGGTTAAGAATTGTTTTTTGTTTTGTTTCCATGTATACTCCAGATGATCAACAGTGTTGTCCGAACTGTTGATGCTCAGTTAGTGTGTCTTTCAAGAGATAGAATGGATCTATCAGGCAAGTACTTGCTAAGACATTGTGCAATATGCTGAGGCACAATATATATGTACTCATTTGTTTCAAGCAAACTATTTCTAAAAAAAATGCAGCTTATAAAGTCATTGTCTCTTTTATTGTCATAGTTGGGAAGGAAATCAAATTTCCATGTGGTTTTGTAGCAAGTCTGCAATGTGATTGGAGTTCTGCTAATGATTATAATAAGAAAATTGACATGTTCTATCTTAGGTGCAAAGTTTTACCAAAATTTTCTGTGTAATTTTGTTAGTGACTAATATGTTTTTCAATATATCTTGGAAAGGCTTTGTTAAAACGGTCGTTCTGAAAAATTTTTCACTATTGCCTGCAATGCTCTTTTTTGTTGTCTTGTTAACATCAAGTAAGTCAAGTTAACTTGTTCTATTGTTTAACTTCTAAACAGGATCCACCGCCATCATTGTATTCCAGAAGAACAACGACCTCATAGTGGCCAACGTTGGCGACTCACGTGCAATCATGTGTGACATGAAAGGGAAGATAACTCAACTGTCCACAGACCACAAACCTTCAGATGTCAGTTGGTTTTACAATCTTCTTGTTCTTCTATGGCCTGGTTCATAACTTGCGTTTCGTTAATTAATAAATCAAACCTCTATAATTTACAGTCTTGTAAAATTAAAACTTTATTGGTGTTCCCAATTTTATTTCTCATTTATTTTAAACTACCTGTCGTATTTTTACATGTTTAAACGATCTATCCCCTGCTTATGTACAAGAACTCTTACAATGATACAAAGCCCAGAGGGTTTTAAGATCAAATGACTCCATTTTACTAAAAAATTAATATGCCATCCTCGACTTTTGAAATAAATGAGTTTTCTGTCAAAGCTCCTAAGGTCTGGAATGTTGTATCTGAAAAAAATTAAGAGAAGTGAAACAATTGAATCCTTTGGGCGAGATTTGAATACTGAGCTTTTTTTAGAATATTTTCCTGTTATTTTAGAACGTAGTTATCGGCATCAATTTTTATGAATTTCAATGTAACTGTGAGATTTCTCAAGACAAGGACAGTGGCTATTTTAGATGATGTAATAGTAATAGTTTTTATGCATTTGTGTCGTAAAACCCTTCATTTGTATTTTAGGTTACACTCTGTTACAACAGTTTTAATTACAAGTAAGGTAGCTTTATTCTGCGATAATGTATGTATTAGCGCAGCTGAGCACTGTTGTAGTAGATTGTAGGCGCTCTACAAGTGAATTATTATTATTATTATTATTATCATTATTTTAAAATTTTATAAAAAAAATATGCTTTTCAAGCTGAAGTACGGATAATTTAAAGCAGAAGATAAGCAGACCAACCAGACAGAAAATTTTTTAAAACCTTTTGTCAAGTCATGTTTCTTTTTCAAAACTATCTGTTACATAGCATCACACATTAAATTGTACAACACTAAACTCATAACTTAAAAAAAAAGAAAATCATCAATAGACTGTAAAAACTGTGACGATTTTAGTGTTAAATGAAAAACTTAGGGCTTAAAAGATAATACTCTAGGCTTATACCTGTCCTATTGGTATCTCTGTAAGTGTTGCTGTTGTTATAGCTGTTTCTATTATTGTAATCATAGTCATTTTTACATATAATGATATGACTCGCAACCATTCAAAATGAGTCTAAAAGTCGAAATTGGCAGGTAGTCAGATATAGGTATCACAGGAAAGCCTATTCACTCTACTTTCAATAAAAACAAACAGAAAAGCTATATCATGCTTCTGCATGAGGTTATAGCCGTTGGAAGTCGGCAGGGTTAGGACTTGTGAAATTTCAGAAAATGGAGAAAGTAGGGTCCAAAGTTTAGATGACTATGAACGTTTCGAGGCCTTAGCATCCATACCAATGGAAATGTCATGCATATAACATGAACATTTGACATGAATTAGGTGAGAAAACTGTTTAGAAATGATTTTAGCGTCAATATCTACACAAAAAACAAATTGGCTTTTGAACACCCAGTAAACTTTAAAAGCCTGTACTACTTAAAAAATTAAGAATTTTAACTTACAACTCATTTGGACTGAATGCAAGACATTTAGTTTTATTCTAATAGTTCTGCAAGTACTTCAAGCATCTTATACTGTTGAATTGTTGCACTTTATAAGCAGCAGTTATTATTATAAACAGTTGTATTACTTCAATCGTTAATTGGGTAGGCCTACAAACCAATGTGTTCGACGTTTTCCTTATCGATCTTGCTGCAATATTTTTTTTTTCCAGCCAAAAGAGCAGCAGCGTATTGTTGATGCTGGAGGGTTTGTCACGTTCAACGGTGTGTGGCGCGTGGCTGGTGTCCTGGCAACCTCCAGAGCATTTGGTGACTATCCTCTGAAGCAGCGTAAGTTCGTGACTGTCGAACCAGAGTTCACGGAGTACAACATTGAGCAGAATAAGCCACATTTTGTTGTGCTGGCATCGGACGGACTCTGGGATGTGTTTAGTAATGAGGATGTTGTGCAGTTTATTAGGTAAGTATGATATGTCTGGCAACCAGTCTAAATAAGTTAAATGTGGACGTTCTCAAATTCTAAGGTATTTACTGTTTTAGATCTTTAACCATGTAATTATCTCATACTTCAGCGTGTAATTTTTCTTGATTTAAATCTAAGCCTAGATCTACTTGTACAGGCGTAACTTCTAGATCGCTGCAAAAACCGTTGCAAGAGTTCAATTTAGCATCTCTCGGAAGTTCAATCTACTATAATCAATTTCATGGTTTTATTCGTACATGGTCTTTCTCCCCTTCTTAGTTATGACTATACATCAGTCGCTGGCAGGGTGCAACCGTAGATATAAAATGGTGCACCAGACGTTGACAGCGTCCTGCCATTGTTATAGGGTTAAAGTTGTTTACTTTTTCTCAGCTTCCACACTCTAATATAATGTCTTGATGATTGTCAGAATCTGATGCTTTAAAACTGAAATCTTCAAAATGTTTTGTTTTCAAATTCAGATTTCAGAAATCTCAGTCACAGTACTCAGGTCTAAATCACTGAAAAAAAATTTTGTTTTTGTTTTTTAGATTTTAAACTAAGAACTCTGCCTTTCTGGTAGAGCGTAATGAAATGCTTGAAACCGGTGCAATTGCAAATTTAAATTCCAACATTTTTTTCAAAAACAAAACCTGTACCGGTACATTAAAAAAAATTTTTTTTTCATTGTTTAGGAATGAATTTTCTTTTCTTGGCTGTTGTTGAAAGCTACTTTCTCCTTAAAAGTAAGATTTGTTGATTTATGAAAAATTGTTCTGATTATAATGGTTTGTAAAAAAAACAACTATTGTGAATATTGTAGATTTTTCTTCCTAAGAATGCCATCTTGTTTTGTAGAAATATTCAGATACTGTTTTCATGCCTTTATGTTTGAAGAAATAAGTTTTTTTTTTGTTGTTTAAATTTATGTGTTACAGTGAGCGGCTCGACGAGCCACACTTTGGGGCAAAGAGCTTGGCCCTGCAGGCGTACTACCGCGGATCTCTAGACAACATCACTATCATGGTGGTCAACTTCAAGAGGAAACGAGCCCTGCAGTGCAAGTACGAGCAGCAGAGGGGCAAGACGGCTCAGCCCGCCGCTGCAGACTCGGCAAAACAGGAGGAAGGACAATCCACACAGGAAGAGGAAAAGGGTTGAAGTGTATTTTAAACTTGTGTGTGATACTGAACATGAAGTTTGAGTTTAATTTGCTAGATAGTAAACCTGGTTTAGGTAAGAGATTAAACTAAGCCAAAGATTCAGGCAGTTGTGAAAATAGGTATGAAAGAGAAAGTAAGGGTTGCAAATGAAATTACAATCTTTTGGTTGCCGAGAACGTATGCCAAAAACTTGTTAAAACATTCTTACAAACTTTTTTTTTTTTTAATGTAATTCTTGATTAACAAGCTTATATAGAGTTGAGTAATGCCAATATGGCTGCCAATTCGATTCGTGTTCATCTTTTTTTTTTTCAGCTGCTTTGTGAATAGGTTTCTTAAAAAAATGAGGCAATACATACGTCAAGCATGATGAGAAGTAATTATAGTCCCATGTGCTTTCAGAGACAACAAAACGAGATTGTAATAATTCCAGTGTGATTCAGAACTTTTTAACGGACCCTTTCTACTCATGTTACTGTTATGTGGTTATTGTGTAAAAAAAAAGCATATCTCAGTGTAGTTCGTTTTTCATGCTGCTGTTTTAAGGAAAACTATTATATGTCCACCTGGGACAATTTTTCAGGACACCAAAAAAAACAAAAAAAAAAAAAAAATTTACTCAAACTTTGTTCATATGATTGCGATAAATTTAGAATTATGTTCCAGCAAAAATCGGTCGAGCTAGAAAACTCTGATCTGGGCAGAAAGATGCGCCTCTTTTCACTCTACTATCACTGTGCTGATACCAAATACCCGATTTTGCCATTTCGGCTTATACTAGGTTTTTCCTTAAATCGGCAGCAAGGAATACCTTTGTAGATCAATAATGTACAACAGAAATGACACCCATTTTTTTTTAAATGTTGCCTAGATTTGACTGAGAGGTATATTAGTATCTTTGTAGAATCAACTGCAAACGATGTTTGGCACTGCATTAGTTTATTTCTAAAAGGTTTTATATATGTAAGAGTATGAAAGCTACTGGAAAATTTAAGATGAAATTCAAAGAACTTTTTCTGAGATCATTGAACCTAAATTTGTTTATAATTCCATTTTTTCTGTGGTTTCTGGTGTTGTGTTGATATTGTTAATCTTAGAAAAAGAAATGTGTATTGCATATTGTTAATCTTGCAGTCATGCTGTGTCGTAAAACGTTTAACTTGTTTTGGGGCGATTTAGGTTAACACGGCATGATACATTTATTTTGCATGTTTTCACTTTCAAAGAAAGAAAAAAATCAAACGCATGCCTAATTTTAAATACTTAGTCAGGCATTTTACGCACTCATCAAAACTTTGCAGAAATCAAAAGGTATCGATTAGTTTTTTATTGACTCCACCATTACAGCTCTCTCTGTTGCTGTCTCTGTCTTGCTCTCCTTTACTAATCTATTTTTCTTCATATCTATTTCTCTATCTGTAATTACAAATCTGATTTTATTGAGAGTTTTGCAATTGCATTTCTTGCAGCCAGGATAAATGAGTCGGAAATAAAAAATTTTAGTTTTGAGACAACGCCATCAAAGTTAGATTTATTCCTCTTTGTCTCTATATTTTATATCATATGATTTTCTAATATATGTCTTTCCACAAAATTTTTATCATTAAATGCTGCTTTTTTTATCTGGAAGCTCAGCAAAATACGTTTGTTCAAAATATCAAAGCCTTGTAATGTAAAATATGCAATTTCCGACTCGTTGAATCTGGTTGTGAGAGATATGTTCATGGGCACCTAATTTTTTTCATTATTTTAAAGTTGGGTTAGACCAAACCCATAAAATACTCATTTTTTGAGAAGTCTCATCTTTGTTCAACTTTAAGAGATTGTTTTATCTACACGTAAATTAGCCAAAGAAAACAATGATTTATCTCTGTGCTTGTGTGAAATATTTTGTAAATCTTCCCAGGGACTGCAGATAGCGTAGATATCGAATAGTGTCACTAGCCCAGCGTTAATGAGTCCGATGTCGCAATGTTGACATTCAAAGCCGTTTATGATTTCAAATATATCATTTGCCTAAGCTTACAGAAATTACAAATTTCATAAAAATATCGACATTTTGTGCAAACATATTAAAACATTTGTTGATTTAAAATATAAAGAAAAAGAAAAATAGATCTTTTTATGGGGTTTTCTCAAAAAAAAAATGAAAAGAATTTCCAACATCTGACAATTTTGAAGGTGAAAATTGCAACATTGAACTCACTCACCCTAGATGAGAGACATCTGACAAGTTTAACACATTTTTAAAGTAAAACTCTTCGTTTTTGTTTCATGTCACACTCTTTTACTACAGTTTTAAATATAACTGAAGTTACTTTATTCGGCTATAATATATGTATTAGCATCTCTGATTTAATGAATTTTAGGTGCCCTACAAGTGAATTATCATTTATATTTTATTTTTATTATTATTAATAATGTACAAACAAACCCAAGAAGATGTCCAACATTCAACAATGCTGTCTTTCACGGTCTCTGTCTCCCAATAGGGGTTACATGAGCCTGACTCACGGTGCTTGCCCTATAAAACATCTAGTCACTGAAAAGCAGTCCTAATTTTATCTTGTGTCAACTTTCCGTTTATTTGAATTACGCAATTTATTTCCCCTAACTAATTGATTTGAAGTTGGATTTCTTTTCTAAATTAAAAATGCATCTCATTTTCTGTTCTTTAATTTATTATATTGATGTCTCAAGATTATATCAATGAATTGCTTTCCGTTATGCTTGTAATAATTTCACAATTTTTATAAAGGTGCTCTGTAACAAGTCACAAGAGTTATAAAAGTGCTCTGTAGCAAGTCTTAGTTGTAAAGACAGAGAGTCTGTGCGATGATTAAAAGGAAAAGAACAACTTTGAAGACAATTTATTTTAATGGTACGAAATTTTTCAAGGGAAACAAAATGAATCTGCTTCAGATTTTTCAGAGATTTGAAAGGTTATCGACCATGTATATGAAAATGAGCCCTAAATTTGAATGATGTAAATGTCAGTTAATCAGAACAAGTCAGGCACAATTGTGGCTCAGACGCAGACTAGCTTTCAGTTAGAGCCTTTTAAATTTAGTAATTTCCTATATAACTAAATGTCTTTATTGCCTTCAAAATAGATTAACCCATGATCTGGGATGTAAATCTTTCAAATTTAAGCTGATTTCAGCTTTTTTTTTTCTCCCTCAAACTTGGAATTTCAGCTCAAATTTTTATTCAATGTCATCGAGAACAAAAAATCAATCAGTAATTCAACATCTGCTAGCCAATAACTTTTTTTGCAGTTTTAAACTTAACAAAGCGCACAACCCCTGCTCTTATAAGCTTTTTAGAGAGTTGACCTTGCCTATTGTTACTCTATATAGATCTGATGATTCCAAAGCACTAAGAGTCTCACATTGTGTTCAACTTTTATTTTCATCAGCCATTGATAACCCTGCAAGATATAAGAAAAAAGTTCTAGGTATAATTTTTTTCAACCACTCAAAGGGCTTCTTATGAAATAAAGTTTTACTTTAGAAAAGGTTAACATCTGGATGCTTCAAAACTTTGACTTGTGCCTGATTGACCGTCGTCCCTGGTCACCTTACAAATGTGCCTATGTGGCCTTAAAATTTCAATGCCTTTGATTTTTTTTATGTTTATAAAATGGGACTTATTTTTTATTTTATTTTACCTTTTTTTTTGTAGTTGTTGTTTAACTAAAATTTGTCGGCAATCCGCACAGAGTTATTTGCAAGCCGTGAAACTCCTGATGTAGCGTCACCACCGTATTCTGTTTAATGCTGTACAGCTAATCTCATGGTTTGGGGAAAAAATAAGATATCAAAAATTTTGATTGAAAAAAAAAATTACAAAAAATTCAAAATGCTCTTTTTTTACAGTTTCTTGCATTAAAAGATTAGCAGCTGTAATTTTTTTTCTTCTTTTTTTTTAGTACTATTTTTTAATCATTGTAAAATCTAGCTGTTTTATTCAGTGGTTCATGCAGGTTTTTTTTGCTTAGACAGTTTTCGTCAATTGAAGTGATGATTTTACAAGTACGTGTACTTTTAAATGTGAATCATGGGACATCAGAATCATCTCTTTTAATTGCAATGCAAGACATTCTTTTGTTATTCCGTCCTGCTTGGTGAAGTTAGTCAATCTAGTTTTCTCTTTAGTTTAATTGTTGTTCAAATGTAGGAAAAATTTCCGCTTATTATATCTTTGTGACTGTATAATTTATGTAGGCATAAGTTTAAATACTTCATTTTCTTCAATGGAATTCTCCTCTTGTTAATGTGCCTACAGCGGGTGTGCTTAATGGTAAACAACACTGGAAAAGTAAGCAGCGGATACATTTACTTTGAAATGAAAATTGGTTAGTCATAAAGGGGAAATATATCTCTTACGAGTAACATGAAAAAAATTTAGATGACAAAGATGTACTGAAACTAATTTACAAGTGCAAATTTTTTAGTTTATTAATTGCTTAAAATTTTTCTCTATATGCACGTCCACTGAGTGTTCATCATATTATTTTTAAACTCACAATACAGTCTGTCAGGCCGTTGCCAAATTTCCAGTTATGGATCAATTCAGTGTGTCTTACCTTTTCTTATCTTACTTTGTTATAAATACAATCGCAATTTTTTTTATCATTTTAATTTAAATTGACTGCCTAAAAAGGGCTGACAAATACATGCAGTTTGTAGAGAGCAATACTTATAATACTCATTATATGTTGATTAGAAATAATTAGACTTAGGGGCATTATTATAATAGTTTTTGTTCTCTAAGTATATAGCTTCACATGTATTTAGAGTGAATTTTCTAATGCTACACCAGATCACATTTTTTAAAAACAGAATGTATGTAGTTATAATCGTAAAAGTCATAGAGACACTGAGTTTTTTTGTTTCTGTTTTATGATGATTGAGATGACAATGGACTTTTCTTTCACTAGATTAGCACCATGTATGTTTTTAAGACTTTCTATGGATGATTAAAAGCATATAGGAGAAAGTGACGATCAATTGAGCTCATCTTAAGCAGTATGTATTGATTTCATTTGTATTGAGACACACTTATGTTTTTAAGACTTTTTTTATGGAGAAAGTATTTCATACAAAACATATATAAGAAAAAAACAAAGCCTGAATGTCACAATCAGTTTAACTCAAGCAAAATGTATTGATTTCATACTTATTGAAATACACTTATGTTTTTAAGACTTTTCTTATGGATCATAGTACATGTATTTGATACAAACATATACTGTATAAGGAAAAGCAAAGCCTGAATGTCCCATTCATTTTAACTCAAGCAAAATGTATTGATTTCATATATGCATATATATAATTATAAAAAAATGTTTTGAAAATTTTTTGTATGGATGATTAATAACAAACCCTGAAAGATGTATGCCCTGGCGTTAGAATGCTTTTAATTTACTTGCAATTTGTATGTGGATGGATGAATCTTTCGACTCTGGAGAAGTTGTTAGAGAGCTTGTTTCCTAAGTGCTGCACTTGATGGTGCCTGATGTCAACTATTGTTTAAGAAGTTAAAACTTTGTACAACAACTACGAGAACTTTATCAATCTTGCAACCAGTGCAAATGAGTTAGATGTTGCAATTTCTATTAATTTACAACAAGGAAAGTGAAAGTAGCTTTAACAATGCATTTTTTTTTTTCTGAGCTTGATACTATTGTCTAAATTTTCCAAGTTTTTTTATTCAGAAAAATTAAAAAGAAAAAGGGAGAATATGTACTTTTAAAAGGGGGTTTTGAGAATGTAACATATAATATATATTAATAATATTATTATCACAGCTCACGGTACACCACTTTCTGCATTAGTGCCGTCTCTATAAAGACAAAAGAGAACAACAACTATGGCGACACAACCCTCCTGATATCACTCAA
>BMAT01008110.1:2701-16209 GCA_019649035.1 Elysia marginata | reverse complement strand
ATTTCTCGCAAGAAATTTCAACAGATGAAAATAATGAACCAAGCAAAATAGCGCTACGCAAATGCATTTAAAGATAATATTATGGACCGGAATTCGAAGAACTGCGAGATGAGAAAATGGTGCGCAAAAGTTCATTAATATCGAAACTTTCAGTTTCACCTTTCCTAGGGGAAGATGAATTGGTCAGAGTGAAAGGCCGACTTGACAATGCACCAAGTCACAAATATGATGAAAGACATCCAGTGGTGTTATCAAAGGGACATTTCTCTCTCATGTTGATACGTTCACAACACAAGCAAATGAAAGATGCCGGAGTGGAGACTTTAATTACAGCCATGAGAAATAAATACTGGATTGTGGGAGTGAGGACATTGGTCAGGAAGGTATGCAAGCAGTGCATCAGCTGTCAAAGACAAGACTCTAGACCACAGGATCAAGCCATAGCACCATTGCCGAGTGACAGAATAACAAGGTCACCACCTTTTTTGTCGTGGGAGTGGGCCATGCAGGACCCTCATAGACATTGGGGAAAAAACTGTACATCCTGGTGATAACATGTGCAATGAGAAGGGCTGTGCACATTGAACTGGTGGATCCACTGACAACAGAAGATACAGTTTTGGCTCTTAGAAGATTTTCGGCTCGCAGAGGCATTCCTGCGGTGATTTACTCGGACAATGCAAGGAAGGCAAGTCAGCTTATCCAAGGTGAGATGGGGCACACGACGACCACATGGAAATTCAACGCACCTCTTGCTCTATGGTGGGGAGGATGGTGGGAGCGCCCTATTAGATCTACAAATCAGGACTTCGCAAATCACTTGGGAAAAATTCAGTGACCAGAAAACACCTGAAGACATGAGGTTGATGCGTGCATCAATTCTCGTCCCTTGCGTATGTGGCTGAAATGAAGAATCTCTTGGCACCGTGTCTTTTGCTCATTGGAAGATGGTTTTAGCTGAGATCACAGACTTTTGCGATAACTTTGCAAATCTTCTTGAGAGGAAAGAGTTACAACGGAAGGTAATAGAACAATTCTGGACAGAGTGGCAGGATGAATACATCCAATTCTTACCACTGTTGAGGCTAAAGAAACCGAATGATGATCTGAGGGAAAGTTTAATGGTTATCCTCAGGGATGAAGGTAACCCCAGATTACAGTGGCCCTTAGCTATTGTTACCAAACTGTATCCTGGAAGAGATGATCTGATCAGAGCGGTAGACTTGAGAACAGCTAAAGGTAAGATCAGTAGACCTATTCAAAAACGTCACAAATTGGAAAATTTTTGAGGGGCAGATCAATAAAGAGGAGTTGCAGAGTGCTGCTCAAGGTGATTCAAATGATGAATCTATGATGGGAAAATCAGAGCGTACAGGAGAAACTGAGTCTTCATCAGAGAGGGTTGTTAAAAGACGGATAATATCAAGTTTAGATCTGTAAGCGTTTTAAAAAATACGGGGACTGACTGGCCTATGAGAGACTCTAAGTTGATTGTTGATGATAGACCTACTTTGTTGATTGTTGGTAGCTTGACTCATGATAGCTGATGAAGTGTCTGGAATAAGAAAGTGTTGACGCCAAAGTCGGACCTACATGGTCTTAGGTTGAAATCAGCATTTACTGTTTACAGTTAAACTTGATTGCATTTTGATTTGCATGTTACTCATTGGAAAATGGAAGGATTGGTTGGATTTGATTTGAAAACTTTTGTATTTGTGTTGATATATTGATTTGGAAAAAAAATGTGTATTGATTATCACTACACATTAACACAAATGCACTGCACTCGGTACGGTCGACAATCTCAAGCTCCTGACAGGCTTAAAATCTAAGAATAATAACTCTAAAAATGACTGCAGTTTACCTGTTAGTTTCCTATAAGTTAAGACGGTTAAATTGACAAGAAGTTGTCTCCCTTTGTTGTTCAGAATTGTGCTCTTTAGAGTTGGAGTAATATATCAATGGCTATGTGGATGACGTGAGTAGGACTACGTAATACCAGACTTTGTTCCTTTATTATAGTTTATAATTTCACAATTATTTCTGTGGTTTTTATGATGACGGTGTATTGGATTTATTAAAATCATGCTCAGAGATATTTTCTGTATTTCCGTTTTGTGTTGCATTGCCGAATTATATAACCCATTTCTAATAACATGTTTAGATTTCATTGTTGCTTGTAGTTGTACAAGACATTTTACTTTACTAAGTTTATGTGTGATGGGCTCATTTGTGAAGTCTAATCATCCTCCTTGTTTAAAAAAATAACAAGATAGTTGATTAGCTAGCTTGGGCTTTATAATTTATTTAAGGCATTTCACTTCTTAATAATGATTGAACTGATTGATTTTTCAGTTCAATGGTGAAAAGAATGTTACGAATTCTTGTACGGCTTGAAATCATTGCGCATCTGGGTGTGCAACTTTTATAACATTAAGAAACTTTGATTACTTTGGGGGTTAAAGGAATAAATTGTTTTGTGCATTTTTTCATAGCAACATGACGTAATTACGATGCGAATTTGAGCTGCCTGTTGCTAAGTTTTTTTTTAGTTTTCCTTGAGTCAAGCTTAGGACTGCTAGGGGAGGAAGAGAAAGTTGAAATAGGAGGAGAACACGATGCTTGAGGAGAGATTGAAAAAGTGTTGGATCTAAATTTGTAAATAAAGCAATGAAACGTTTTAGAAAGAGCTTGTCTTCAGGTATGAATGGAAAATCTACACATTATTGCAAATTTACTACGGTACTAGTTACGGAAACCCGTGCTTCGCATCAATAATTGATAGGGTACATTTTGTAGCGACCACCAACTTTATTTCTACCTTCTGTGATGTCTTTCTACCACCCCCTTAAACTTTCTTTATATCTGTCTTTCTTTCTCATCCTCACTACATTTTTTACTCACTTTAGTGACCGCCTCCCCCCGCTCTCTTGAAATCTCATTGTTTCTCAGCCTGGTCCTGCTATTCTTTTCTGGAAAGTATAAAAAAATTGCACATTGTTATCTGTTTCTTGCCTTTCATATTATAGTTCCTCCTTGCCAGAATCACCCGTTTTAGTCAGTAATTCTGTTTTATTACACACTTAAGGAAGGGTTTAGCTAGCTCTCTCTCTCTCTCTCTCTCTCTCTCTCTCTCTCTCTCTCTCTCACTCTCTCTCTCTCTCTCTCTCTATCTCTCTCTCTCATACTCCCTCTCTATCTATCTATCTCTATCTCTCTCTTGTCTCTCAGTCGCTCTGTAGATTTCTTCCTCTTCTTCACCTAGATCTAGCTAGATGCTGGCATTTATTAAATGCCATGACATGAATGAAATAAGCTTAAGTTAAAGGCAAGCAAACAAAAGAATACTTAAACAATTATAGATTTATTCATTTTGATTTTTAAGCTTTTCTACCTAAAGAAGATTCACGACTTGAAGCCTGACAATAATTTAACGCACACCTATTAGTTCGTTATTTCTAGAGTTCCTCCGCTCCATAGAGTCGCGAGGAGGCATATTCCCTCTTCCCAGTCCCTAATGAACTGTCCAGACGTCACCTTTGGCCGAAATTGTGGGTCAGATCTCGTGCTATGGTGACTTTGTTTGTGTTAATTTTTTTAAAGTAATGTTTTATGGAAACTGTTGTGTTTTATAATAGCTAACATTATAGTAATCGACAATTTTTAAATCTATTTATTAATGAACTATGTCTTTTTTTTATAATCAGGAATTTACAATTACATGTATTTATGTCTTTGTAGATCTCCGCGCTGCTGTTTTTATGTAATTGTTAAAGCAAGTTTTATCTATGTAAAGCGCTCTGAGCATCGCCATAGGCAGTGATAAAGCGCTATAAAAAAGTCATTTATTATTATTATTATTAATGCCCTATTTCGACACTAAATGATACGATGAGGATTGGAGAATAGAGATTTGGAGATGGGTATCATAATACCGAGAACTTGGAACACAGGTGAGGAAGAGAAAGGTCTGATTTGTTATACTTTTATAGTGAGAGGAACTAGGTTGCTTCCATTAACCATGTATGGTTCTTCAGAAGAGTTGTTTTATGATCTGTTGGGTAGGATAAAAGCAAAGACAACTTAGTTCTTGGCACTGTGTATCCAGGAGTGCTCTAAATTTAGTCTTCCAGAGGCTCAAGTAGCTTCGTAGCTGAAGTTACATATAGAAAAATCCAAGACGAAGAGGGGTAGATATTGATACAAGATAGAATTATTGTGGGGTCTTTTTGGGCTTAGCTTTCAGAGAAATAAAGAGATTTTCACAGCAATGTTTTTAGCAGATATATTTATATATAATTAGCGAGTGCAGTTTTTCTCCCTCAGAGCCGTGCCTCCTGCAAAGCAATGCTCCGAGTAAAGGTTCAAACCACTTTCTGAAGGAATTCGAGAGACTCCGCAGAAATAAAAATAGAAAGGCTGCTCTTCTCGATCAAGCTGAGCCATGCCTCATTCAAAGCGATGGTTGAGCAATAAATTTTTCTTTAATTCACAACTCAAGTTTCTTTTTGTATTGAAAATTGGATTTGTTGAGAGCTAACGAACTAATATGTTTCTTTTAATGTTAAAACCTCACTAGCCCCCCAATAAATGTCTTCGGTTGCATAATTAAAACAGGATGTTACTAACATTGCTATGAACCAACGGGGTCGTTTATAAATAGGAAAGGCACGGGAAAAAAATTAACGCACACCCATTTAAAGGAAAAAAATTTAATCTAGGTCTAGATCTAGATTTCCGTTTATCATTGTCAGCCAGCCTATCGTTTTATCCGAAACCTGTAGTATATTAATACAAACATTGGTGCACAGTTTCATTCATAAAGTCTGTTGTGTGTTCAACTGCATTAGGGCTAGCTTAAAGTTAAAATTTTACATTAGCTACGAAGCGCAAAGCATGACGTAAAAGTCATTCATAAAATTTACCATTGTTCGAATTTGCGTGTCGCACTATATTTTTTCATCGCGTTATAGAGACGTTCATATTTTGTAAAAAAAAAAAAGGGCAAAAGTTAAGAAGATTAATATCTCCATGAATTACCCACAAAATTTTCAGACTTTGGCCGTTGTCCCTGTAATAATGAGTATCTACTGCAGCTCGCTCTGTCTATATCTATATCTATTTGCACAATGTCTGTCTGTAGCCTCCTCTTTATCAAGGTTCACATCTCTCCTCTCTCTCTCTCTCTCTCTCTCTCTCTCTCTTTACATGTTTGTTTTGTCTGTTTGTAGGCCTGCATGTCTGTCTAAATCGGTTCTGTAGTTGTGGAGGAGATAGTGATTGGAGTCCAACCGAAGGCCTTTTTTTTATAAACTAGCTGAATGCCCGATCGTGCTCGGGATCAATTAGACACCTCAGTAAAAAGATTCACAGGACCTCTTTTTGTCTTAAATTTCTGGTTCTACCATTTGTTGACAGGTGGTATATCGATGTTGAGTCGCCAGTCCTTGATAGAGCGACATAGACTTTAGACCACAGTGTTTATTATTTTCATATTCAATAATAAAAGAGCTATTGTGGTGAAAGGATATTGTAATATATAAGAAAACCTGATATGAATCTGGATCTTAGACTTACGCTTAAAAAGTTTTATTTCAAAATTCGTCTCTGCGACACAAAAAAATGACGTTCACATGATTCGAACCCGGTAACTCAGAAGTCTGTGACAACTGCGCTACCAACTAAGTTATCGCTTCTTGTGTTACACTAGCGATTTTTTCAAAGTTATTAGTTTTCTGATTTTTTCTCATTGAAGATTGGGGTGAATGTAAGTCTGAGTGAACCAAAATATTATTAAGAAGAAAAACACAGAATCGAATCTAGATCTAAGACCTAGCCGAATTTCTTATCAAGTTAAGATTTTTTACCAATCTTGTAGCTTTTGCAAAAACATGTTACACCCACAAAGAAAGTTAGAGCAGCAAAAAGTTGGTATAAAACTCACATCAAGCATTTGTTTTGATTCTGTTGTATCCCTCTTATTCTTTGTCTGTCCGTTTTATGTGACTGCGTGTATCTTCTTACATCTCCAACTCCAAGTGCTTCCTTTTTCTTCCTTTCCTCCGTCTCTCAAATGCTTTTTTTCTTTCTTTCCCTCGTTTGTGTGTAATAAAGATGACTCTCCTGTTTATAGATCCATTTTTCTTGATCCAGAAGATGAAGATTCTAAAGTAGAAATGAACCGAACTCAGAATCTAGATTTAGAATTAGATCTAGGCCATGATCGCCTGTAATCTGAAGATTCTAGGGCCCTCTTTAGAATCTACATCTAAATCAAGATCGCCTGTAATGTGGATATTCTAGGGCACACAGTTCTTTTTCTTAACCTGCATTTGCGTTTGATGGCATTAGGGCACGCCTTCCAAGCCCGAAAGAGTTTCTTCTTCTCTTAGGCCTAGGCATTTCGATGAGGAAAGGTAAGAGTTTAACGGTGAGTGATTGCAGGCTTCTGTGAATTCTAGATCGAGAAGATAAAGATTCTAAAGTAGAAATAAAAGGGTAACCGGAGAGGATTACGAACCAAATAAATTTAGACCGAGAGTTCTCATAGTTGTGGTAGAAATGGAAAGAGTAACCGGAGAGGATTACGAACCAAATAAATTTAGGCCGAGAGGTCTCATAATTGCGGTAGAAATGAAAAGAGTAACCGGAGAGGATTACGAACCAAATAAATTTAGGCCGAGAGGTCTCATAGTTGCGGAAAATTTGCATTAGCGGTTAGCCTACACCAAACCAGAACACAGAGTAATCTTTTTTTCATGAATTTCAGTGAAAACCGCATCTAAATCGGTTTTTTGGTTACAGAGGAGATAGTGATTGGAGTCCATTTTTAAGTGCTTTCTTAGGTCCGAAGGTTGGCAACCCTGACTCTTTATTCCTCTCTACTCTCAGCTTTTCGTTTGATTTCTCTTTATGTACGGCAGTGGTTCCATTGCTGGATGTCGTCAGTCAAGCTCCTTCAAGGGCGTCCTCTACCTCTTCTGCCCTCATCTCTGCCCTCCAAGGCTGGCTGTAAAAGATGTCACGAGTTCCCCATGTCCAGCGTAGCGCAGTTTCCTTTTCATCAGCTTGTCTAGCAGACTTTCTGTTGCATCCGCTGTTTGTAATACCTCTTCGTTGGTCTTGTGCTCCTTCACAGATATTCTCAAGACTCCTCTGTAGCACCATATTTCAAAGGACTTCATTTTATTTTTGACTGCCTTTGTGAAGGTCCATGTTTCGCACCCATAGTTAAAAACCGAGAAGACATAACATTGTAGAATCCTCTTTCGTGTCTACGTTTATATTCCTTCGAAGCAGCTCTTTGCGTTTCCTAAACTTGGCCCTTGCCCTTTCTGTTCTTATGTGGATTTCTCTCTTTATTGTGACGTTTTCCGTTAGTATATGCCCCAGATACTGATACTTTGTCACTTACTCCAGTGGGATTCCTTCGATAAGTATGGATATTTCCTTTTTCTCTTTTCCGATATGCATAGTTCTAGTCTGATAGGCATAAGGTACATTTTTTTGTTTTTGTGGAGTGCGCCTTTGACATTTCTATAATTTTCCATGAATTTTTGAAATGTTCTTCATTTTCTTTAGGTTCCCATACGTGAGAGCCGCGGCCGACTTTATGTGAGGTTGCCTAAAGCTGGACATATGTTGGTTGAATTGCGTTTTGAATGTTTTAAGAAAAACAAAAAAAGCGATCACAGTTTTTTTCTTAAAATTTTAATGTAAAACTTATTCACGCATGAAGAAAACTCATGAAACTCTGTTTTAGATTTCACAAGTGTTCATTATATAAACGTGCATTTCTAAATATAGGTGCTTTGATTACCAGTAAAAATATTGCAAGTACTTAATATAGTACGAAATAGTGCGACGATTACAAAATTAAGAAAAACTTGGAAAACTTTTTTTCATGCTTGTTTTTAAAAACTTGTCAACAATCGATTCATATTATGATATACATATTTTACCAGGTATGAATTCTTTATAGAAAATAGATCAACTGTCACATTTAGCCCGACAATTCAAAACGAGAATAATTCAACGGGCACTTTATAATTATGTTAAACTACAATCTGAGGTTCTATTGTACACGAAGATAAATACAACGTAGACCTAGAAATGTACGATCTTATTTTTTTTTAATTCTTTCAAAATTTTTTTTAAAATACCAAGCAATGGACCGAGGCAAGAAATACAGAATGAGTTTTCGTACCTACTCGTTCAAATTTAAGTCATTCTTAGCTTTCCACTACTGAGCATCTTTTTTAATAAAGCTGTGGTGTACTGAATGTCAATTCTTGTCTGAACTTTTTGATGAATTTTTTCCGCACTGTAGGTAATTATGTTGAAGTCGTTTTGACAGAAACCTACTTTCCCAACAGCTTTCTTACTAAACTTGTTAAATTCGTCTCTATCTTGTTTTGAACTAACGCATCTTCAGCATAGTATACCGAAAGTTAAACGGATACTCACAGTAAAGGTGAAGAACATATGTGCAAACTCCTATTTACGAAATACCATTCCTAAATACTTTAAATAGTTTAAGTGATCAACGCATAGTGCTTTTTAATCATCATTGCTATATGGTTGGATCTGGAGATACATTTTTTCTGAAGATCAATTACCATTTTTTTTGGTTTTGACAATGTTGAGGACAAGATAATGTATGCATTACACCAGTCCACATCAGAATGATGTGATTTCATGAACAAACAAGGCATCTTTATAGTTTGCAATTAGACCATAGAGTACACTACTGTCCGCGTACTTCTGAACAAAACAAGACGCTTGTGAGAATCAGCAGCTGGCAAATGCTGTACATAATGATACAGAAATTGAACCAAAACAGTACCTTGAAATGCTCCTGTTTTGGTGATTGCTATTCTGACCTGCGGTTCAATTTCATATTTGTCGTGTCTGTTTTCTCGGGTAACCATTGTCCAAAATTAATGCTATTGCAGGAAAAGGGCCGTTTTGGTTTTCATAGTTTGTCTAATAATTATAATAACAACGTTGAATGGTTTCAAACGTACTTAAAAAAATCAAAGAACTTTAGTCTAATGCAAGTGGAAGGATTATCTTCAAAAGATAAACATCATAACGAAACACAGGTTCCATACTTCTCTTAGATTTAGTATAGGCACAGGTAAGGGGTCCCTTAAAACATTTAGAGGACACTCGAGATGTGCCATAGATCTAAAACATTTTCACTGCACAAGGTATTGGGGCAAAAGGTCGTGTTAATTCACATAGGCCAGAATTTACATTTTTTTTCAGAAAACCGGGATGAACGATATTATTCAAACATGTAGTACAGTATTGTTAATAACTGATCGTCAGAACATGTCACATAGGAACAAGTGCAGTTGTTGTTAACAGTAACACTATGTCAATACACTCGCCTAGTTCTTGTTTCTTTTAGCCCTCGTGATTGGTTCAATTTTCTACACTTAGGTGCTTTTAAAACTTCTACTTCCTGGTTATTATCTATTCTTGCAAATCTAGCATGACGATGAATGAAGTGAAATAAAGTTATTGTGACAGTTGTAAAATGCTGCATAAAAACCGCTTAATGTCAGTTTTTGCTACATTTGAAGCACAATGGAAACAATATCAATGGGAAATGCATTTACATTTACATTATAGAAAACATCTACTAAAAAGGCCACTGCCCGAATCAAGGTAGACAGCAAAGATGAGTAAAACAAGGCGACCCCATATGCACTTGTTACGATAGTTGTTAAGGAGGATACATTTTATTTTTAAAAAGTAAAACTGTCATATGACCTTGACAAAGACGGGAGACCATGGCTAACTTAAGATTCGATGACCATGTAGCCTTCATTATGAAAAATCAACTCGGTTTAATAAAAAAAAACTCAACTCAATATTCTTAATACTAAATGTAAGACCTAGGGCTAAATATACAAAAGCACAAAAATACATTCAAATTATGAAGAGATCTGCACAAAAAAATTCCAAAAATGTACAAAGGAAGAATACGAAAGAGATTAAAATACCTAGAAAAGATAACTCACTTCAAAATTTACAACAAAAGAAGATGTTGCCTTCAGAAACAAGAAGGCCGAGTGCAACTGGTTCGAAAGTATCAATGAAATCATCATTGTTTTAATATTCCGCTGTACCTTAATAAACAAATGCATGGTTAATTTATTTTACCAAATTTTACAAGCGAATGCCTATCATAGGCCTGGAACCGCGCTTAAATAAAATAACGAGAAAATGCAACAAACAAAGTGAACAAAAAAAAAATTTACAATGTAAACAAAAACACAAAAAGAACGTTTTGCGGAGATACAAAAATAGAAATGCGCATGGCACATATCCAGAATGTCAGACCACAGATTTTACGAAGAGATTCCCGGAAAAATAAAACATTATGATTCTGATAGATACTGAAACAGAAGTAGAACTTATTTGCACAATTTTACTAAAGTTAATTTCCTTACATAAGTCACATTGGGATTTAAAGAGCCGATGAGGAAGCTCGTTCAGCTTTTTAAAGGGCTAATAATACATTTGAAGATAGACGTTCATGTGTGGACGATGCAAATGAACAGGTAGTGCATCACAAAAATACACAGCTGTGGGACGAAATAGTCACGTACATAAATTGACTTTGTAGCGAAAAAAAAAACCAATACTTCCGAAACAGTTTCGAAGCCAAATATATTAACTAATAACAAAATTATAAGTTTTTGCGCGCTGCTACACTTACATTCGTCAACAATATTCTTGTCAGACTTAGAACTGTTTTCTTCTTGTTGCTGCTGTTTTTGTGTAAATTTAGCGAATGAGGCATTCCCAAAAGTTGATCCATGAAACATGGACATTGAGGTGAAAAAATTAAACTCCCCTAAAGCACTTTAAATTGGGTCTATGGTAAAAAGAAATTATCTATCTTAACTAATGTGAAAGAAAAAAGATAAAAAATTTTACCCCTGATAAGGTAAAAACCGTTATAGTTACAGGTCCCTTCGTATTGAGGACATAACGATTCACTCCGATAGAAGTTTATAATTCTAAAAGTATGCATGTTTTATGGGATATTTGTGGTTGGAGGTTTTACGCTACCCATTATTGAAAACCTATAACAGTTTTTAGGAGTTTTACTCAGTTTATTTTTTTGTAGAGACAAAAATGTGCCGAGACATGCTGTGTTTATGGGAATCCAATACTGAAAAGTTTAAAAGTTCCATAAATGTGTTAAAAATTTCATTGGAGTTTCACTGAATGAAGCTTAAGTTCACACTAGACCTCGCAAGTATGAAAGTTTTCAATTAGTTTCATTTTCCACAATGGGAACAAAATGTCACTCTTCGGAAATAACGTTCACTACAAAAGACTAATAATGAAACGATTGTATTAGAGCTAAAAAGCGCGAGCTTTTTGAAGGTCTATTTGTGATAACTTTATGTTTTCAAAGGTTAGAGAGACAATTTTGATGAAACACGGTATATTTTCCCTTTTTTTATAATGTATCATATTGGGGACATAACGTTCACTACAAAATTTAAATTAAAAGAAAAAAAAAACACGAAGTTCCCTTTAAAAAATCTAGATCTACATTTAGATCTTATTATGCATAAGCCTTGAATCTACTCTCTTGTAAACATTTTGATATAATTTTTCACACAACTGCTACTTAAAATCTCAGGTTATTTATTTGGACATAACACTCACTCCGTAAAGTTGTCTTTAGATCTATTTCTGAAAACCTAGATCTAGTTCCAGAAGTACACATATACCTTTTCCATATATCTTAAGATCAGCTTTTTGATAAATTTACTTCATTTTGTATTAATAGGCCTATATTAATTAAAAGTATCTAATGTATTCTGGAAAAAACATTCACTACAAAGAAAAATAAGCAATGTCAGCTTGAAAATTATTATAGTTAAAGAATCTACAGGACAGGTGGCAGTTTCTATCTAAAGAATTTGATGCTTCAGCCATTCTTTTACTGAATGTGGCTTCAACAGTGTTAGGACAAAACGCAGTTTTGTGGACATAACGCCACTCCAAACATTCACTCCGATTGATCTAATCGCTTGCTCAAATAATTCGCTGTGATTAGGCTTGTGGGTTCAATATTTTCAAAAGTAAAACCAAATTTTGCACTGAATCAAGCTGTAAAGAGGTTTATGATTGTACCAAATATTAATATATTTTTAATGATTGAGGACATAACACTTCACAAAAATTGTTGCTTGAATAAAAAACCACTTATTTTCTTGAGGAGAGTTACTCTTCTAAAACTGATGAGTGTCCAGTTTCAATCCCAAAAAATACTTTTTTTGAAACAATACCTTTGATAATTAAATTAACAATAAAAACTAACATTTTCGTTTTTGTTTGAAGATCTAGCATTTTCACAACAAGCGTTATGTCCGCCAGGCTAAGCAAATCTAGACGGTGCACTTCATTGTGTAAAAAAGATTGACCTACTTTTTTCAGTATAGGTCTATCAGACCTCTTGCAGTTAAAATTTATCGCTAAAAACTGTAAGGTTGAATCGGGAAGGAAGTCATTTGAAAGATAAAGTATGTCACTAAAATTATCTTCTTTTTAAAGTCTAGAAAACTCCTTTTTTCTACAAAACCAAGAACTATACAAAAGCGTGTGATAGGATATGGATAAAACTATCTATAATATCAATATAATCAGTTTTCACCATGAAACAAGCTTTTACCATGGAAAAAAGCTAAATTTAGACCTATCTTCATTGGTTTAAAGAAGACATGGTATAAACTGCACGAACTTTTTGGACAGTCTCGAACAGAATTCCCTTTTACTAAAATTATTGCCAAAATATTTTATAATATCTCTTGCATTATTTTCTCCAGCATTAATCTTCCTTTATATGTAGCAGTATTTAAACACTTCATCTCCTTTTTTTCCAACCCGTACCTTTGATTCGTCAATCACTGTTGACTCTCAAAAAATCAAATATTTCCATAAGTTGCAGTCTCTCGACCTGGGAAAAAGACGGAAAACGTTGCAATTAAATATCATGTCAACAAACTTATTTCAACAATATGTTCAAAGAAACAGTGTAAAACTGCAGTAGTATGTAAAGATTAAATCCCAAATACATGTACAACTTTCAAAACTAGATTAGAACCCTGAAGGTTGGCAATATTTAATGAAAAAAACCATATTTTTTACCCTCCCACTAGTTAGAACTAATATATGAAAAGAAATATTTCGTCGGTGATATCACGTACTAGCGTACCGACATTTTGCTACTTTTGCATTAGAGCCGTTTAAAGTTTTTAACCGTTTGGTAGCGTCTATAGACAACCGTTTGTTATAGAGACGTAATATTCGGATATAGTTTATGATATTATGACTTTTTACATTGGTTGAACCAAATTTACTATTAAAACATTCTAGTCTGAAAAATAAGAATTTCTTCAGATACATTTGTACTACTGGGTCTTAAGTTCAAGCAGCTGCGCCAATATTTTACAGATACGCTAGCTAGTGGTAAC
>BMAT01008107.1:275846-289933 GCA_019649035.1 Elysia marginata | reverse complement strand
GCCACGGAGCGAAGCCACTACCAACTGAGCTATCTAGGCCCCCGTATTCCAATGGAAATTCTGTGCAGCATAATATTATTCAAAATGAATGATGCGTACATACAAAGGTTTTACACCAATTACTTTAGATTGACATAGATTCTAGTAAAATTAGGTGGTATAGAAGTTTACGATAACTATTTTCTGCACCACTTCTACTATTGAATAATTCGACAAAGCATCACCTTTCAGAGGTCTAGATGATTGAAAAAAGCATAAAACGAACGAGGTTCTTTTCATAAATACCCGCCTCTAGATAGTTTAGTTCTTTAGGTCTACGCTGGTTTTTGTCTTATCACAACGAGCAGCTAAATATTTTGAAGGAATAATAAGGCACTAGAAAAAAAAAACCCAGTGCAACACTAAAATGGCATGGTTTTTTTTTTAAATATCATAGATTGAATTAAATATGTGTAAATTAAGAACAGTGATTGTAATTAAAGATTAGAAATTTGATTATTTCATAGATATAAATAATAACCATAATAAAATACACAAATATTATATTTATTGTTCAGGGGAAAGCTGAAACACTTATATTGGGTTGTGTTAGTTAATTCATTAATGCCCGTCCGCTGCGACGTCGACTGACGTCTCTGCCTGGGCTGATGTGTATATTGCTGTCGTCAGGTGCTTCCTGTCGGATCTGTTCATTGGGTTGTGTGGGAAAAAGAAAATACATTGTACTCAAGTTGCACCGATTTGTTGCAATTGAATTTTTTTCGGTAAATTCGCTTGATTGTGACAATCATTGCTGTGTCAGAAAATGTGTTGGTAAACGTCTAAAATGCTGTCTATTTTTCGCTAAAACAGTTTTCAAACCTTATTTATGTTCAAATTTCATTTTTAAGGTGTTTAATTTTATATTGATATCGTTGCTAAGGTCTTAATATCTTTATAGTCCTCTAAACTTTAAATGTTGTGTTTCAGAAGTCCTAACCCTACCGACATCAAACGGCTATAACTTGATACTGAAACATGATAGAGCTTTTCTGTCTGTTGTATTGGAAAGTAGAGAATATCAGTATTTCTGTGAAAGCAAAACTTCTGACTACCATCCAATTTCGACTAAAGACTCATTTTAGACTAGTTTCAAGACAGTGGAGTGTACCCGACTTGGTCTGGCAATCGACTAGGGGTGGGCTATGCAAAAATTGCCTCTATTCTTTGTTCACCTCTTACATCGTATTTGCATCAAGTTCGATCTTCCCATTTTCATCTTAAGTTAATGCTTAAAAAATAATTGGTACTATAATTAGATGTAGATCGATAACAGTGGTCGTAGGTTTGAAAAGAAAACATAAGCGCTTTTCCCCGTTGCGATGCATTAAATAGGAGTAAACGCTGCTTAAATTTTGTTGAACTGAAGCGCATAGTTTTCTGCTTAAACATTCATCCATAAAGCTCTTATAAATAATGGCTACTTTCCTATGGAGTTCAATCTTAAGGTAATGCGTTCACAATGTATAAGTTTTTATATTTTGATTTCCTTTATTCCTGTAAAACCTAAATGTCTTTTTCAATAAAAATTCACAGCCATACACATTAGTGTGGTTTAAAATAGATATAGGATAAAACGCTTTTTTGAAAGCGGTTTCCTTTTCTTTGTTATCCTTTAAAATACTTTTTTTCTATATCTCAAAAGAGGGGCCTAGATAGCTCAGTTGGCAGTGGCTTCGCTCCGTGGCCAAGAGGTCGCGGGTTCGAAACACAGCCGAGCACAGTCCGGGCCCCTACTGGTTGGGTCGGTGTCAGTATAATGTGACCGGCTGAGGCTAAGTCATGGTATCCCCGCTAGTCTCTGGGTGGCAGCCCGTAAATTGTCATTGGGACCCAAGCCCTGAGAGCACCTTTGAAGTGGAATTGGGCTTGTAAAAATACCCTTCAATCAAACTATATCTCAAAAGACAGAATCACGACAGTATGTCACAGCCTCGTTTGAATTGGAAACATTTTTGCTATATAATGCACACATGATATTTCACAAGCCATTCTCAATTTCATCGTGTCGCATCCTCACATACAGATAACAAAAAAAAAATCAACAGCTAAAAACCCCAAAATTCTCAGTGTATTCAGGATTTTATTAGTTGTTAAACATTGTTCTTTTTGTAATCATTTCAAAACTGCAAGGAGCTAAATGATAACTTTAATTCTCTTTATTCAATAAAAAGTCTCAGCTGATCAGTTTTTTTTATGGCAGAAGAGACGAATATAAAGTCGAAAGGCTCTGACAATCTATGTCTACTGAAGCAACTGAAGCGTCAACAAAAAAAAACTCAACCTTTTTAAATAATGACTGAAAGATTTAAAGTATAATTTACCAGTAATACAAGTGAATAAGCCCCCTTCTAAATGAAAATCGTTAATAATTAAGCAGGGGCTGCCTTCACTTTTAACTTCATTTTTCTTTTTTTTTTTTCATCGCTGTAGCACCAAAAAAAGCTACTGCAAGTTTTTACACATAATGATTGATAAAATCAAATGAGTTATAGGTAAGACAGAGAGAAATGCTGTTTTGAAAATACTGGCTCAATCTTTGAAATCGAATATATATCTATATATGTATATAACTTACGTCTTTTGGCAACTGTTCAAAGATGGTCAAGATTGGTTCTGAAAAAAGAAACCATTAACAAAATTATGTGCGTTTGTTTTAAAGAATTTACTGTTCGCAGTTAAAAACTATCGCACCAGGATTTATCTTTAATAGAAAAGAAAGAAAATGAGTTTAAAAAATTACTGTTTTAAAAGTATCAGGAAAACTGTTTATGTAAGCAAAACAATCTCAGAAAAGTTTAAATTGATGCAGACCTGGAGTGCTAGAAGCACGGTCTTCAAGGGCGACAAAAACCTTAACTTCTCAAAAGGGATGCAACCCGCTCTCGGTAAAAAGCTGTGCAGTAAGTAAAATTGAAACAGTCATTTCCCTTCCTAATTGTTGAGACGTCCCTTGCGCTCGAAATATTATTGAACTCAAGTAAATAGTAAGAGCACCACAACTGCTTTTGATTTTTGCCAAATATATTTGCTTTCTTGTTTTTGTTGTTTTTTTTTAACAGTTTAAATCCGTATGTGAAATAGAGCATTAGCGAAACAAAAAGCTAACCAAAGAAGTAATGCAATAGAATGACTCTTCTTTCGATATCTGGAGTCGATACAAAGAAGTTTGAAGTAAGGGCGCACTATTTGAACACAAAGTGAAGAATGAGTTGCAAGGGATGTAAAAGTAAATAACAGCCCTAAGAGCTATAACTGTGCTTTAATTTCTTCGGTTCCTCCCTTCTAAAATTATTTTAGGGAAAATAAGATTGTATGTCACATTTTGTTGATTACGTCAGGATTTAAGTTTTACAATAGAAGTCAAAGCACATTGGTTCAAAACTATTACATCATCTAAAAAAGGTAAAAGCAGGACGTAGTGGGTCACTTACTATTATATGTTACATATCTTTAAAATCTAAATTTTGCCCAGAGGCAGGGGCAGCGTGGCAGAGTGGTTAGCGCGTCGGACTCGTGATCAGGCGGTCGCGGGTTCGATTCCCGACCATGCCCTGTTGCCATTGTCTCGGGAAATCAATTTGCCCTAACTTTCCCCCGACCATTCACCTGTAAAATGAGTACACAGCTACAGGCAGTTCTTTAATTTGTGATATGTGCGAGCAACACGCTGCATAATGTTTAATAAGTGGATTTTAACTGTTCTGATTTGCTGGGGTGGTAGAGGCGCTGCTCTTGTGGGGACACAGTTACGCTGAGTAACAAAGCCAAATTTCCCGAAAGGAGTATAAAATATTTTTTTTAAACTGTTCTCTATTACCGCCCACTCGTCTCCTGATCCACCATCTCCACTACACGACAGTTCTTGGGCGACTGCATCGATGAGAAAAAACTTTCAAATCTAAACTCTCAGAGCGTGAAATTATGGGTCTCACAAATAAACACCTAGACAGGAAATACCCAACCGGGGAATGGATAAGAATCTATACCGATGGTTCTGCCACTGATGCTGTGAGAAATGGAGGAGGTGGAGTTTATGCTACTCTGCCAGATGGAACTACTCTAGAAAGATCTTTCGCCTGCGGAAGGAGATGCACCAACTACAAGGCAGAAACAGAAGCCATCAAGGAAGGCCTAAACATGGTCAATAACAAAATCTCCAAAACATCAAAAGTAGTAATACTCAGTGACGCCAGTTCGGTACTACAAACGCTAGAAAACATCAAAGATACTGAGTTAGATACTGTAAGAAAAAAAACTGCTGGACTTTATGGCCAGGGTAGGAGAACTCACCCTTCAGTGGATACCAGGACACTGCAGCATCGAGGGCAATGAAAGGGCAGACAACCTTGCCTAACTTGGCTCAGGATTGAATCAGGAAAAAACAACAATCACATATCAAGAAGCAAAAACAATGATCAGGATGACCGCAGGAGAAAAATGGAAAAAGAGCCATGAAGACTTAAACAAAAACGATGACTTTTACAAACTCGGCAGAAAAGAACAAACATCCCTCTTTAGATTAAGAACTGGTCATAACAAATTAGCAAAACTCATGTTCAAAACTTTTAGAAAAGGGGAATCAGACATATGCAAATGCGGACACTCTGCAGAGACAACTGAACATATTCTCCAGGAATGCTTGCTGTATAAAGAAGTCAGAGAAAAAATTTGGGAACCCACTGCAGAGCTTAGCACCAAACTATTTGGCCCTCTTATAGAACTAGAAAAAACAATTAACTTCCTGGAACTAACGGGTATACATCCTTAAAAAACTAAACATTTGGAGAACGCAAAGAAGAAGAAGAAGAAGCCTCCGGGTCCAGCGCAATTCACTGACTGAGAGCAACCAATCCACAACTACAAAGAACACTCAACAGCACTTGCTCAGTGCATTCAACATAATATTTTTCTTTTTCTCCCTTTTTTCAGAATCAGAGAACATAATCGTCAACGTACAACGTTTTTCGCTTGCAATTACTTCAAAATCCATCACGAAATATCAAAATTAAGTACAAAATCAAGTCAACCGCATACTTTTATAAAGTAGATTTTAGTACTAGCTTTAGAGTCTTTATGAGAGACATGTTTACACTGTCTCCATGCTGAAAATTCTTGTTATATTTCACTGCTTGGTTAGAAAAAATATATCCGAAAAGGTTAGCATTGGGTTCCAAAGCCAAAAGTAAATCATGTATAGAGATTATTTAAAGAACAGTGGATTTTTATTAACATGCAGTCATTATCGTAGCCAAGAGGTCGGTTTCAGTCGGTAGAGTTTTCCGGAAAAAAGATGAAACAGTCGTGGTTGTGTTTTTTCCTTCCTCTCTTCCTCTCTCCAGAGCAAAAACTAAAAAAGACTCAAAATGGTTATGCTACAAGATAACCTGGACGTATTATATGTCTCTCAACCAGACCACATTGAAAGAAAACTTTGAAAAGCCTATCTTTCCACTTTTTCTCTATATTTCAAATCAACACAAATTTTAATATCTTTTCACAAAACTTTGGTAACTGAGAAGATCAGAAGAGCACTATTCGAAATAGTACTGATTGAAAGATTTTAAAGTTATGAAATTAGCAGTGGAGAGAACGAGGCTTTAAGTGAAAATGCCCGAAATATCCGCCTTTAATATGATCCAAACCTTCGACTTAAAGTTACAGTAACTTCGGCAACCTCAAGAGCGTAGTGGCGATATAAAGTATAAGCTATGTTTCTCGAAGTGGCAAAGTGGTGGGTACCGAAGCTACTATAAGTCGAAGGTTCGGATCATACCAAAGGCAGACATTTCAGGAAGTTCCAAAAAATATAACACTGCAATCAGAATACATTAATTTTGAGTTCAAATTATATGGGAAGTTATAATCATTTTTTGAAGAAAAAATGAAAGTTAACCTGTATCCAGCTTCTAAACTTGAATAGCTGTCTCATATTAAAAGTATCAATTTTACAAAACCTTTTTACAAAACAAAAACAAAAACCATTTACTCATTTCAATCACTTGGCAATTTTTCTAAAGCACGTTATTTTCAAATTGTATAAACAATAACCAGTAAAAGATACATATAACATTAAAATTAAAAATTATTTTTTTTATGAGCCAGCATTCCCTTCAAAAATTACCACGTACTCTAGTTTTAAATGCAAAATTATTAAACAATTTTGTAAATTTCCGATTTCGTTTCAATTATAAACTGAGTGAGGTAACAATTACATAAACTGCAGATAAATTACAGAGGGGGGTGCACCATCTTTATATCGACTATGCTTAGAAGCGATTTACCTTAAAAACCAGAAGATATCTGAACTAAAGCACGATATTTTGACTAAAAACTATCATTTTGATGTAGTGCAAGAACAGAGCTGACTTCAATCTCGATTAATACGTATACTGTGGTATGATATAGACTTGTGGATGCTTCAGGTATGGCCACAACATCATTTTACAAAGCACTTCTTCAAAAATAAAATAAGTCCAGTTGTATAAAAATTTATATTTCTGCACGCAGAATATAGAATTGAAGACTATAACTTTTTTGGTTACTGCAGAGCCCATGGGTAGCCTAAGTCAGCCACATATCGACCTGTCGAAATTTAACTCTATTTTTAGGAGAATTTCGAAGCTTTATTCGTAACAGTGCCGTATTCAAAATGGGCTCAACCAAGTTTTTGGGGAAACGCCCCTAACTTTAATTTAAGCAAACCGAACTTCTGTATTCATATTTATTATTTTTTTTACAAACCTCAGTGTAAATTATGTTATTTTATTCCTCGCTCATTATTATACACGACTTCAATCTAACCAACTAAACGTCTTTACTTACGCACACAACAGAAAGAACAGAAAACAAAAAAAAAGGAAAACTATAATAGTGGTCTTGATACCAGTATTACTGAGCCTGACGTCGGACCTTGAGTTGAAAATAAACATTTTAAAAGTCCATTGCTTCCCCTTTTATAAAATACTTTAAAGTGACTTGAGGCTGGGAAAGCCTGTTATATCTCAAACCCATTAAATTTGGACACTGAATCCGTACAGAACAAGTAGTTGGGCATGTTGTTATTTTCTTTTTTATTTCAAATATCTTGCATTAGCAACAACTAATTATTTGAGGTTTCGCTAGGTAATATTTACTTTCATGTCAATTAAAATTGTTACGTTAACTTTTCTTTCACTTTTTTCCATTGTATATTTTAACGTCTATAACTGTTATTTCAAAGCAACCACAGTGGTATAGAGACGAACACAAGTTTCACTCTGGGCATCGAAATGCTTAGCGGCAACTCATCGAGTTCAGCCAGCAATATGATTTCTAGCCCTTCAACATCCCCATCATCATCGGTATCATCATCAGCAGCAGTATATTTATCACCACCATCATCAACATCGGACATCCCAGCCTGGCTTCTCTCAACACTCATGGAATACATCAGCTATGCCGTCATCCTGGTCGGTGTGTTTGGAATTCCCGGAAACATCCTCATCATCAGGACCTACACGAAGATCGGCTTCAGCGATTCCATCAACATCAGTTACTGCGCCTTGGGAGTCTCGGATATTTTTTGCATTATTTTCATCACATGGAACGCCATCTGTTTCATGCCAGTGTTTGCCGAGTCGAATCTTCCCATCGTTGCCTCAGAGATCGTGATCCCGACCGGTGGTATCACCAGCGTGATATTTATCGATACCACGGCCTGGATCACCGCTTTTGTCAGCCTAGAGAGATGTCTGTGCGTTGTGTTTCCCTTGAAGGTTAAGAACATCGTAACGCCAACGAGGACAATTGTTATAATAGTATCGATATTCACTCTGACATCGATACCGTTTGCGAGTATCATGTACTATCTGTACACGTTGGAGGTAAGATTCGATACCGAACGAAACGCGACTATTTTAGGGGTGAGGTACCGAAAGTCTCCAACTGCCGTGTCTGTCCACAACTTTAACCAAGTGTATAAGTTGGTCGTGATGACCTTGCTTCCTTACACTACTATTCTGATGTGCTCTGTATTCTTAGCAGTTTATCTCAATCGCAGCGTCTCTTGGAGATTCCAAAACTCTGGAAACGTAACGAACAGCAACTCTCTCAATATTGAGAGAAAGAAACGGCACAGAGAGAACACGAAAGAGATACGCGTTGCCAAGACAGTGTTGTCCATAGCAACCGCCTTCCTAATCCTCGGCGCTGTCGGATGCCTAAGACTTCTCGTGTCGATAATTTGGCCTCAGTTTCGCCCCTTGGGACATTACGGTGAAACGTTTAGGTTGGTAGGCCGAGTGGGTTTCCTGTTTTCTCTCTCTAACTCGAGCGTTAACTTTGTCATCTACTACACGATGGGTACGAAGTTCAGACAAACGGTGAATGACATGTTTAAGTCGAAGACAAAATGGAATGATGTGTCGCGAAAACCTTTGCCTCGTGGCTGAGGAAAATTTTGTGAAAACGGATGTCAAGATTTGATTAAACTCGACATCTTCTCTTTCTAATATGATCTAAAAGTTTATAAACGTTTAGTTTCACTCGTTCAATGTTTTGACAGGCCACGAATAGAGTTTACAATCTTTTGCCAGGATGAACTATGCAGCACTTATTGAAAGATGGAATGGCCAGTTACACATATTTCGAAATGAAAGAAAACATTTTTTTCATGATCAGAATTGATGACAAATAAGAAATCAGAGAGTTTCTCTCTTGCACACTTCCAGGACTAAAAAAAAAAGTAAAACAGAGTGAGAAATTCTGTTAGTAAAAAATTGAAGTGGTTATCTGCCATGGCATGATTTATAACATCTCTGCCACGAAAATAAATATTCTTCATCGCGAAGAGTCTTCGTGACAGGAAACAACACTATTATGTCTACCGTAGCTAGGTTTTCCTTTCGGTATATAACGTTGTAAAGCCTTACAACTGCTGACTTCACAACTTTGACAAGTAGGCCTAATTGTAATGCATTATTTATGACAGTATGATAAAAATAGAAAACAGAAGCAATAAAGTACATTAAAAGGGAAAAGTAATTAGAGTTTTAAAATTGTGCCTGAACCACTAAAATGATCTAAGCGATGTACGTAGGTTCCCCAACATGTCATGACCTACCGAATCACTTTTTGAGCTCAGTGTCACAGACTGAGGAGCTATTTAGCGCACCGCTCTAACGTAACAAAATCTTTCACTCCCCATAGTCGGGTACTTAAGTGCAGCGAAGAAATAGTAATAGTCTTGTGTTGATAGTCTTTCTCAAGGATTGAACCCATGGATCCCACCCCTGACCTTTCTATATCCGAAAGCTCCGCGCTTACCGCTGGACCACAAAGCCTCACAGTTGATACTAAAATAAGTTCTTGTAACTGAGACAAGAAAAGGAGAAAGAAGAGGAAGATAGATCCAGCCTACCAGTTGAGCTCGTCCATTTGAGAATGAGATAGGCCTTTAAACTGAACATAATAATTCCCGTTAGGAGTCATGATATCGTGTGTTCTTTCTAAAGCGGAATGATATTCATTGTATCGAACCAGAGGTGTGTAGTTTAAAATTTAAAAAATAACGACCTTTTCTTCTTATTCCTTCCATTTTAGCTGGGGGGGGGGGGTGAAATATAACAATAACGGAGATGCAGTGTTCAATTAGCCACTACATTGTGTCTCCTGGTTGGAAGATGCTGCGTGAGAATCATTAAGAGAGTTAAAAATTGAAGTTTACATGAATGCAGATTTAGAGCCAAGCACAATTCAGGTGGCCAATAGGGAAAATGACGGAGGGGGGGGGGGGTTGATATTCATCGATTGAAGGTGATGAAGATGACAAATAACTTCAGAGTTATCTGCTATGGCCAAAACGCTGCAGATTTGGAGGATGGTAAAAAAGGGCCAATTTTATGTTAATAAGTAGCATGATTCACCATTTCAGGGACATACACCAAAGTCTCATAATTTTGTGGTTAATTCATAGAGATATGAACTTTCTTAATTTCTATCATTTTTTGCAAAAAAAAAAAAAACAACAATTAAAGCCTCCCTTCTTTCTTACTATAATGGAGCTAAGCAATTTAAGAATGATTTCAAATACAAGTTTTTACTGCTCAACGAAAAGTTATGAAAATTTGCATGTCCACATAACTTTTGATGTAGATTTCCGTTGTGACAATAAAAAACATGTCAGCTGTCGATTCTTTGATTGTTGAACTTAATTAATTATAACATCTAATGTTAATCCATGAATTGTCAGTAATTTTATCTTTAGCACTAAAGTTAACGCAATTTAAGACGCAAAAACTATGAGACAGTTCTAGGTTTATATTTAAAATTTGCATATCCAGAGTAGGCCTATAGGTCTATATCAATATTCTAGATTTAAATCTAAATTCTAATAGGTAACTTCTATTACACTGGGAATTACACTGAAATATCTAGAATCCACATTTAGATATCTAGATCTAGAGCCAGATCTAGGCCTATTCTAGAACTGAATATTGGCCAAAAATTCCACAACACTGAAGACAATTTTATTTTATTTTAATAATAATATTACAGAATCTAGAAATGTAGAATGTGGCTGAAAGTTTTAACGCCGTGATTACACTATTATGTTGCCTTATCTTGAGCTTCTAGATCTTGATTTTTTAAATAGATCTATATGAATATTCTACATCTAAATCTAAAACCTAACGGTAATTTCTGGATTCTATTTATTACAATGAGAAGTACACTGAAATATCTAGAATCCACATCTAGATATCTAAAGATTTTTTTTTGCTTACAAGAACTGTATTTTTTGTTAATATATTTTTGTAACATTGTTTTTTTCTATTTTTAGTCTTTTTAATTTTTTAGTGCTGTGGAATTTGTAGTTAGGATTTGGATTTAGATATAGGCCTTATCCGAAACTGCATGTAGATTTCGGTATCGATAGTTCTGAGCTATGAGTAGCACATCATTTGGTACTAGAGACCTTTAGCACACGCACCGTGTCGCACTACGCGTACGTGAAAATCGGGAAAGCAGATTGAGTTACTATAAAAATAATGAAATCAGTTTCTAAAAATAGAACGTCTGTGGGTCTATTTTTAGAAACTGGTTTCATTATTTTTATAGTAACTCAATCTGCTTTCCCGATTTTCACGTACGCGTAGTGCGACACGGTGCGTGTGCTAAAGGTCTGTAGTATTTGTAACATAACAACCTCGTTCAGGTTTTTTTTTCTTTTGTGCTCTAAGCATGAGTTTTGAGTATAGGCATTGCGATATGTGTGAGAAACTGGGGAAACCATCCGGATTGGTAAAATTATAAATGTTACTTTTTACATTGGAGTATCAAGAAAAGGTTGCCCATAATCAATCACTTTTTGTTTACAGACGATATGTTGAATCGCACATAAATTACGACATTTTTTGTTGATGCTATTAAGTTTGAGATAAAGTAAAAATAATATACTCTTTTAAAGGGCTATAACTCTTAATGTGTATTAGCGACATGTGGGTGGCTTTTCCAGCTCCTCACACATATGTTGATCAAATGATACACTAGATCATTTTCATTCTTCGTAGAAGGGGCAAGTTGGCTAGCAGCAGTAAAGCGGGACTACTAACACTGTATAAGAGTAGTGCGCAAACTAGCTGTAAACCCAACAATGCCAGTGCCAGTAAACCCAAGTTTATGTTATTTTTTATTGAAGAAACCTAATTTTAGTATTGTACTACTACTACTACTACTACTACTACTACTACTACTACTACGACTACGACTACTACTACTACTCTAAAAGTAGTAAAAGTAGTAGTAGTGATAGTAGTAGTAGTAGTCGTAGTAGTATCAGTAACAGTTGTAGTAGTAGTGGCAGTAGTATTATTAGTAGTATAGTAGCAGTAGTAGTAGTAGTAGTCGTAGTAGTATCAGTAACAGTAGCAGTAGTAGTGATAGTAGTAGTAGTAGTAGCAGCAGCAGCAGTAGTAGTAGTAGTAGTTACAGTAGCAGCAGCAGTAGCATGAGTAGTAGTAGCATGAGTAGTAGTAGTAGTAGTAGTAGTAGTAGTAGTAGTAGTAGTAGTAGTAGTAGTAGTAGTAGTAGTAGTAGTAGGAGGAGGAGGAGGAGTGAAAGTATTAGTAATAGTTGTTTTTGTTGTTGTTGTTGTTCTTATTGCTGTTGCAGGAAGAGTAGGAAAGACAATAACATAGGATTTTTTCAAGCTTATTAGAAAAGACTGGGTTTTAATCTTACCAGCCCTTAGCCAGGGCAACCCAGCACTTTTTTTTCAAATGTTCAGATGGGCGTATAAATTAATCTATTCAAGAAAAAACAGATTTTCAATTTTCTTTTGTCTACAAAACTTAATGTGACTATTACACTTTGAGCCTGGCGTATACCAACCAACTAAATACGAGGCTAAAAATCCTCTGTGATTTAGCATGAGTAAAACATTATTTCTCTCTTCATACTACTACAAAAACAACAAGAACATTGCTTTTTAAGAATTGTAAATCCATACCGGTTCTTACTATCTGACCAAACCTACATGATTGTATTTGCCATAAACAACCCCAGCGGCCTCAGAGTGTCTAAGTCAAACCAATGTGTTCCATTGCTTGTACAAAGTATTAAGACATAGCGCGTGTCAAAAGACACGGGTCGAGGTCTATCACTGTTCTTGAAGATTCCTCTACGAAATGTCCTGAGAGAGAGGATGGTCAAACTTTAAAGGGGCGACACTGTATGTACCTAAAGATTTTTCCAGCCTAACTTAAGAGACGTTAAACACAACGGAGCAGACGTCTTCAGTCTGCCGTGTGTGCTATGGTATCTTCCGCCCTCCCTCTTTCACTCTTTTGCTCTGCAGGGAGGAATAATTATTGTGTTATCACCTGTAGATTTAGGGCTCAGTCACCTTAGTGAAGAAAAGGGGAGGGGAGGGGGGGGGGGGGCGAAGACCTTACGGCGTCCTGGCTTTCTCGGTTCAGTGGTCTGTTTGGGATGGCTAAGCACTTGGATCTGGTAGGCCTAGTAGGCACTCCAACTCGTTACAGCTAGATCTAGACCTGGCGGATCTCCAGTTTGACAGTATGTAATGAAATACGAGATTTTTGATGGGAACCGAAACTGCCAAGTATAACAGGCAATAATTGCCGTGAACTTTAAGGCCTATCTGTAATATTTCCCTGCCGTTGGCCTACCTGCCAGGATACAATATTCCTTAGAGAGTAGAATCATGAATGTGTTAAAATTATCGTATTTTAACGGTGAGTGTGCAAAATTCGATCTGTTTAATATATTCTCGTAATAATGACAATTTTACTAGATGTGTGTGTGTGGAAAAGTGTAGACTTATTAACAACTTTTTTCTACAATAGTTTGTTCTTTTTTGCGAGAATAGATCTTTAAAAAATCAAATATATTTGGAAATTGCGATATATTACAAAATGTGTTAATTTAAATCTACCCTGTGTAATGATAATCTACACTAATTGAATTGCAGATAGAAGACATTTGTTAGCTATAATGTTGTAAAACAATAATCATTTAGGATTACAGATTTAGTCGTTTCCTGTTAAAGTGAAGTCATTTTAAACATAACTCATCGTCACCCGTAATTTTTTTTTAAATTGATATCAAATTTCTTCTACTTTGCGAGGGTTCCATTTCTGTCGTGCCACTCAAAGAATACGCAATCTGCCACTGTACTATAAATTTGACAAGAATGAAAGCGGAAGGAATATATATATATATCTATTTTACCAACTGTCACGTGACACTTGCTGAGATTTTGGTTCGCCTCGTATCGTGAAAAGCTTGCAAACTTAGTAGGGCGAGTCACCTTCCCGTAAAGTGAAATAACTTGGCTATAATAATAAACAAGCCAGAACGCTTAAAATAGAATTATAAACAAAGTAGTAATATAGAAAGCATCACTATTTTTTACTTCGCGGTTTAAGCATTTTGACTGACGGGCCAGGTCATGCATATTTCTATGTAATTTATGGAGATTGTGACATTCACTCAGCTTACGTCTGAAGTAATCTTACAGCCTGAGGCAAGTGATGTTTTTTAATAAA
>BMAT01008107.1:239430-254188 GCA_019649035.1 Elysia marginata | reverse complement strand
GGGTACGCACTTCAGAGGAAAAATCTTGTCTCTAAAGTGCTGGACCCCGTTTCATTCCCAAATCTGCAGTGGTTAATACAACCAAAATGTTCTTGGATGTCTGAAATTCGGTATAGAAGAAGCAGGTTAACTTCCTGGCTAGCTTACTTAAAGTAAAAAAGCAAAGAATGGTTTATAACTTTACTGTGACGTAAACAGAAACAGGGTCAAGACGCAGATAATCTTTACATGGAAAAATTAATGTCAACAAATTATTTATCATCCGAAAGACTCGTTCCTTTGCTTCCAAAGTTTGAGTATCGCAATGAGCTCCTTGTTTGCGATGTACTTTAAAGGAGCTTCCAGTTACACCGTTACTAAACATTACTCATAATTCTACTTCCAAACGGCTGAAAAGTTCAGCAACTTTTCAACCAGCTTCTGGGTTGATCAGGGTTTGCCAACATTCCTTCTATATTTGTATGAGGATGATTCGCTTTGATCTTCGACTTATCATCGAGTTTGGGTTAGTTGTTTGACTGTGGATCGTTTTGTGCTTAGAACATTCCTCCAATCGTAGTACTCATTCCGCTTCTCAGACCGAACAGCTTTGCGTCTTTTCAAAGCATTTGGAATCACTTAAAAAACCGGTAATTTAAAAGCATTTAGAATCACTTTAAAACCGGTAATTCTAAAAGCATATAGAATCACTTTAAAAACCGGTAATTCTAAAAGCATTGAGAATCACTTTAAAAACCTGTAATTCTAAAAGCATTGAGAATCACTTTAAAAAACTGTAATTCTAAAAGCATTGAGAATCACTTTAAAAACCGGTAATTCTAAATGCATTTAGAATCACTGTAAAAACTGGTAATTCCAAAATCATTTAGAATTACATTAAGAACCGGTAATTTTGTGCTCACTGTAGCTTAATACCTTGAATCTAAAACGGTATTTATGGAAGCAGTTACAAAGACAAAAGATGCAAGATATTAGACTCAACCAGCGTCAGAAGTTGGGCTTATTCTAGTAATGAATAAAGGCTGAAGAATGTGACTACGGCAATCGTCTGTCTAGTCTCAACAAATTCTTATGCCTTGTCCCTTTTCGTATAATTATGTATACCCCCCACCCACCTCCGCCCGGCAATATTCTTAAGTCAAAGAGCGGCGTTATTGTTTTATACAGTTGGTGACGAAGTTAAGGCAAATCAGCTTATGATATGATGAATTTTGATAAGCGACTTCAAGATCTAGCTATGATATTTACACCGTTTCTGTCTCTCCCTCTTGGTTTTATTGTATAAAAGAATGTCTCATATGAGTGTGCCTCCATTATTACCAGCCCAAAGGTATCTTTTGAATGCCTCTATAACCGCTGTATCAGTGGCCCTTTACTTATTGTCTTTGCAGTTGGTGAGCCTAAACAAGGATGGTGTGGTGTTGGAGCCTATTATTCTCTACTTTCTCTATCAATCCCTACTTTCTCTCTAACTCTACTTTCTCTCTCTTTCTCTCAATCTTTACTTTCTCTCTTAACTCTCTATCTTTCTTTTTCTGCCTCTCTTGCTATCTGTCTCTTACTTTACTTTCTTTTTCGCTGCCTTTTTCGCATCTTCCCACAGATATACCTCATACAGTGCTTCTCTCACCTCTGCCTTCCCTTCTTTCACTCTTTCTCTTCAACTTCCTCCTTCTAGCTAGCTGTTTGTCGCTTCCTGTGTCAATGTTTTGCTTTAGGAGGTGTCTACCTTTATTTGAGTGTATCGTGGTGTATTCTCGCGACCTCTTTCTTACCACCAATGTGCTCCGGTCACTTTGATTTATGCCCCGGCAGATGGCAGCGCTATAGTTACATTTCCCGTGCGCGCTTAGAGAACTAGAACACTATCAGTGCAGAAGAAACCACTTAGACGGTAAGTGTTATAATTATATTCTGGACTGACCACGGTCAGCATAGTATAGTGTTACGTCCAGTTGATCCCGCCGAAAACCCTGTGGTTACATTGGACTCAACGATCACCATCTGCACTTATAACTCATTCACTCTACATTTTTTAAAGAAAAATGTCGACACCATAAGATATAAACTGTCCTGTGATACACGTATATTTCCAAGAAAATCAAACTATATTTGGCCAACTGGCTTCATTAAAATTGTCATAAATCGCCATGCCACACGAAGTCTTGTCTCTATTCTCTCTCTCTCTCTCTCTCTCTCTCTCTCTCTCTCTCTCTTTCTTTCTCTCTCTCTCTTTCTTTCTCTCTCTCTTTCTTTCTCTCTCTCTCTTTCTCTCTCTCTCTTTCTCTCTCTCTCTCTCTCTCTCTCTTCATGGCTGATAGATTGATACTTATCGTGTATTTTCATACTGTTTTACAGTAGATAAACCTAGGAAAAGACTAGTTTAGTCTATTAGTCACATTGTCCTAAAACGAGAATGGTTGTTCTTCTTTTAGGTATTTAAAATAAAGACCATACACTCCCCATTCGACATAACTAGAAAACGCTTGCCAGGTACATTATCGGTGAAAATTGTTTTTTTTTTATTTAGATTGAATTAGACATAGAGTAAAATCTGCGCACATTTTTCGTCTTTGGGAACCAAAAGCGCAAACATCAATAAGAGTTGTTTTGTTTTGTCTGTTTCATTATTACAAAATAAGACAGTACACCGTTGTAAACCTTCGGTTCAATATATATTTAGGCCTGGATCAGGTTTGGACTAATCTAAAATTAGTTCAACCGATAGAGGCAAACCTCAACTTTAAATGACTGAGCGTGGATTCATTGAGATCTTTAACTTTTTAAGTTCCTTAAAATTATAATAGTCTTTGTTCAAGTCACACTAAAAGTAGTCAAATCAAATTAAAACCGATATTAAATTAAATACATAAAGAGTTCGAATTCTGCTGCCATTAGAAAAAGTCCGAGGATTCTTGATCCAGTTACTCTCTACGGCGCGGTGACATCGTCATCTGGCGACTTTTTTTAGGGACAGTATATTGAGGATGGTCGTACACTCTAGGGGTGGGGGGAATGGGGGATTCTCCCACAAGGGTGTCGGATGTCGGCAGGTGAAAGAAACCCCCATGTCAGTTGTCACACATGACGTAAAGCTAGGAGGCGGCTGACTGTATTTCCCAACACTGAAGTAGCGAGGAGGCAGAGCATCTCAATTGGACATGACGCGACAAGAAACATCAAGGTGTCATACAGCCATAGTCCGGATTCTAGCCTTTAATCTTCCCCAGGGTCAAGAACGAAGAGATTCTTACTGACGTCAGAAAATACAGATGTTTTGACATAAGGGCTTTGTCAAGTTCCTTAAAACAATCCTTTAAGGGGGTGCTGAGAAGACGAGACGTTGTGTTGACCCAGCTGTGGGCTACGTAGCTAGACTTTTATTTGCATGTGTAAAGCATTAGTTTAAAAATAAGTGCAAAATACCATCGCCGTTACTATCGATATTTGGTGGTTTTAGTAGTCTTAGTCCAATGTCAAATTGATTAAACACTACATTGTTCTTTAAGATTTTTAATTATTGACCAGAGGGAGACAGAGAGCTACTTAAATTTGTAGGAGGAAAATAATATTATTGAATGGAAAAAATAGTAAAACAAGAAAAGAGAAAGAAAATAGATAGGGAGAGACTTGTGATGGCTACTTAGAATGAAAAACGCAAACAGTATAAATACCATTAGAGATAAGACTATACAGATCTAGTCAACACAGAAGTTAACATTAATAACGAAAGAGCTAATCTTCTTTATACTTCAAAAAGATATGAGCAAAATGTGTACGTGGATGGAACTTCTACAAGATAGGTTGTTGATATATTAGTCTGAGCTATAGTAGATTTAGGTCTCTCTTGCCCTCGTAAATGAACTCCCCCAACTTCAAGCTAAAACACACACAAGTTCATAGGGGAACAAACTAAGCTATTAAACACCAGGGAGCTCCATACATCAAAACTCGTTGCCTTATAAATCTAACTGAGATATGGAGCAAGAAGGGAAAGAGGAGAAAGAGAGATGGAGAGAGAAATAGAGAGAGAGAAAGAAAGAGAAAAGAGATGGTAAGGGCAAGAAATGGTAGAGGAGTCGGGGATTAAGAATGATGGATGGATAGAAAGATAGATAGACAGAGAGTAAGATGGATAGATAAATGAATAAAACGGTAGATTGTATATTGATGTATAAATGGCCAAGTATATGAATGGATAGATAGGTAAATAAATAGGCATATAGACAGGCAGTGTATAGATAGATAGATTTATAACAAGGTGGACACACAAGTAAGTGTATAGTTAGATAGAAAGATAGAGATATAGATAGATGGGCAGATAGACAGTGTATAGTTAGATAAATAGATAGAGATATGGAGGGATAGATAGATAGATAGATAGATATATAGATAGATAGGCAGGTAGACAGGTAAGTTTATAGTTAGAGAAATAGATATAGATTTGGAGAGATAGATAGAGATAGATAGATAGATACTTTTAGATAGATAGATAGATAGATGATAGATAAATAGATGGATGGATAGATAGATAGATAGATAGATAGATAGATAGATAGATAGATAGATAGATAGATAGATAGATAGATAGATAGATAGAAAAACAGATATAGAGATAGATATACACATTTTAGCCGAGTCCTACCTTATTTTTACAACACTGTGTATCTCGCCGTCTGGTTGTTTGTCGCGTCGTCAGGTAAATATAGGGATAGAGAGAGAGAGAGAGAGATAGATAGATAGATAGATAGATAGATAGATAGATAGATAGATAGATAGATAGATAGATAGATAGATAGATAAGTAGATTTGTTTTTATAATCGTAAATATGCAAATTTTTCTGTATCCCGCTTTGAAGTTTAGACGAGAAAATGTAGACATACTATTACTTTTTACGAGAGTAATAATCTTAGTTGAGTGTTAGCTAAGCTAAAGCCGGACTTAAGCCCGACTATAAACAAAACCAAAACGAACAGAATAAATTAACAAGCAAAGAGTTCATAAACGCGGCCTGGATCAACATCACTAGGTAACACAACTGTCAAATGCTTTTACCGTTCTCCCTTCATTGTTTGTTTTTCAAGTGTACTTTGATGAAAAGAAAAAAATAGACGAATGTGTTAAAAATGCTTTTAAGTATCTTTGTCCTTTCTGAGAAACTATAAATGTGCAATGAGCAAAGCGAATTTTAAAAGAAACAGAATCCTTCGAATAGCATCATTGTCTTCTTTACTTGTTCCAAAGTGTTTTGTGAGATCAATTATGATTTAAATTCGTGAGGCGCTGTGTTGCAGTGGTAGACCCTCGACTTTCGAACCGATATGTCGTGGGTTCGAGTCCTGCTTTCGGCAGGTCGGCGTTTAGTCCTTGCGAAAAGCTATTTACACAAATTATCGTCGCCTCACTCATGCGTTAAAGGAGTACCCGACTACAGGCAGTGGAAGATCTTGTCAGAGTGATCGAGTGATGCACTTTATTTGCTGCTCCTCTGTGAGTTCAGAAGGTACTTTGGTTGGCAATGGCCCGTCAGGGGACGCATGTAAAACGCTTAGAGCATATTCTTGGATTAGGCTATCAAAAAGCTCTTTTAAACGCTTTAAAAGCAAAAAGCCTCCCCGCAGCGGCAATAGAAACGTAAACTGCCAGGGCAAAACACAAGAGCCTTATCCCAGAACATTAATATAGTAAATGCTAGGGTCAGAGAGAAATTTACTCTGTAAATATGTGGAATTACTGCAGGCGTAAAGGTGTGTAAAAATATTGTCTGTTTTTTTTTAAGGTTACTGAGTAGTTTAGGGCTTAAATGACCACCAATGTCCATCTAACGGTTAAAAAGTCTGTATTGTCTACAGACTGCACGAACTTTTTCTTTCAGTTTTAAAAGTCTAAAAAGACACTTCAAAAGGTGACATTTTGCCTTCGAAAATTAAATGGACGATGCCCATTAACATACTGTCAGCGCCATAGAAAATGATATGGTGCAGTAAAAGTCCTATGTATCTGTCATTCTTTTACGTTCAGGGCAAAAACTTTTTGATCATCTCTCTTAAGCCAAACCGGCTCTGTGGCCTAGGGGTAAGACACTCGCTCAGAGATCGGGAGGTGCGCGGTTTGATCCACGGCCAAGGACTTTAAAATTGATATTCGCAGCTGACCCGCCTATTGTCTAGCATTATGGATTTAGTGCTAAGTTTGGTTGGCCCGGTTTCAGGATAATGTGACTGGATGTGCATGTGGTGTATACAAGCGCTCCTTACATCACAGTGTGGCAGTACGCTTTCAATTGTCCCAAGGGCCGTCTCTGATATAACCTCGAAGTTGACTGGGACCTTAAAAATTCAAACTAACCAACCAACCTCGTAAGTAAAAAAATATATTACAATAGGTCTTTAATTCAGGGCTTTCGAGTTTGCTTGTCAGACAATTGCAGCTTTTGGTCCCTTAACAGCTGAGTTAGGAGTTTCCCGAAGTTTGATAAGAAAAAAAACCCTCCTTACTAGTCAATATAAACTGTTGTTGTTGTGAGGTTCAAAAGCAGAGTGTCACAGGATATCTGGAAGTGGCTTTGCCTTTCTTTTATTATCGTTGGACATGATGTCAAAGAAATGTAATCTTTAAACATGTGATTTCATTGGAATAATTTCTTTCATCGTTTAGTGCACAGTCTTGTTAAATTTGCCCTCCCAGTACACACAGATGCGTTAGGCAGAATTTTGTTTTTGTTTGCTCACATTTGCCTTTCTACCTGATTGCGCCTGCGCGCTCAGTTCTCTCTAGAAAACATTCGCTTATTTCTAAGATGGTTCATCCTTATTCCGCACCTAGTAAAGTCGTTTTACATACATGTTCATACCCATGCACAGACACTCCTAAAACTTGTTTATAAAAACTGTTTAGGCATGATTAAATTTTATCAGTTGCAAATGAAGATTAAAGAAAATTTGTAATACTTATATTATGTTAAATTTCATTTTTTTTCAAATCAATAAGCAGGTTTGTTCGTTTTTGTTTGTTTGTTGTTTTTTTTTGGAAATAATTTCATACTGTAACTCCTTCAAAATTCTTCACATAGCTTCCCGCAAGGCCAATGCGAATCACTATAATACCTTCTGAATTTACAGAGGGGCGGCACTTTGTCTTAAAGCACTGACCAATTTTCTCCTACGTGTTTTAACCGGCTACTCGTATATATAAAAGAAGGAAATAAATGGAAAGCTTTAAGGGCTTAATAGTTATCTGCCTGGTAAAATCAAGGTTTAAACCCCGGACCTACTGGTTTAGATGCCGAGCATCTACCACTACAACACAACAGACAACACCCATGTGGGTGTGAACTGATTAATAAAATAGTGCTAGATTTCTTTGCGTAGCAGTTTTTGTTTGTTGCTTTTTATGTCTTTTTTAAGGGGGGGGGGGCGAAGATGTCTTCCATTTTTCTGTGTTGTTTTCTTCTAAGTCAGGGCACAAAACAGATGGAAGACGGAGCCACAAATTAATTTACTCGCGATAGCAGCGTAAAGAAGAAGCCTATTATAACATAACACTGCGGTCCGTGCACAAGCTAAATTAGACACGACAGCTAGATGAAAAACATGCTTCCTAGGTAGACGCGGGGATCAAGCTTTATCCCCCTTCATGGGCCTCACCGGATTGCTGTACCGTACCTTTTCCAGCCAGTGAACTGGGAAAAGACTTCATCTCTACTTGTACTTGTAGTATTTTAAGTTATGTAGGTCTCCGGGCTGTGTGTAAACCTATGTATCTCCGCTGCCTAGGCTTGCAATACAACCAGTACCAGTGCCAATCATAGTCACATTGCAGTTTTCAAATCTGATCAAAGCTTCAGAACTGGGCCCTTAAAATTGTGGGTAGTTTACCGAACCTAAAAATAATGATAATTATAAAAAAAAAATTAGAAATAAAAAATTCCCATGGCGCTTTTTTGGGGCAAGTCTATCCTCATCAAATGGCTTTAAAGCTAGACTCCTTACCCATTTTTGTCATTTTTGTAATTTAGTATATTTACTAAGGCAATGTAAACTATCTATATTTATACAGGTTTGTTTACATGTCGATGACGTTGCTTGTTTTGCTTACCTCTTGATCTGCTACCCTGCTATGTTAATACCGTTGTTTTTCTCCAGGTCTAGTCCACAGAGACCTTTTGTATTTAGTTGATACGGAGCGTTTTCCAATTGAGCGTAAACGAAGGGTTTAATTTCCAGGACGCTGCTGTTCATGATAGAAAGATTTTATAGCTTTTAAATTAGCAGTGGAGAGAAGTAGGCTTTTTAGTGGAAATGCCCAATATGTCTGCCTTTAATATGATTCGAACCTTCGACTTATAGATGCTTCGGCACCCACCGCCTTGCCACTTAGAGAAACATAGTTTATAGCCTTATACTGAGTCGCCACTACGCTCCTTCTAAAAGGAGTTTCACGGCGAAGGTCATTGCTTAGCCTCTCTAAGCGACTCGCTTACTTGAACGGGAAGGTCCAAATCGCTCCAAAGGCAACCATTTAAATCCGGAAGCACGCCAACACTTAGCGATAAACAACAAACACAGAGAACAAACTTATTCCTTACGCTGCTGTTCATGTAGTTTTACATGTATAGTAATAATAAGCCTGTAAAATGAAGTTGTTCAATTCCATCACAAGTTATTCATAAGTATTGTGGACACGTCCACGATAATTATATCATCCTCTTTTGAAAACTAAAGAAGTAGGAAACAAAGATTGATTGATTGAAGGGTATTTTTACAAGCCCAATTCCACTTCAAAGGTGCTCTCAGGGCTTGGGTCCCATTGACAATTTACGGGCTGCCACCCAGAGACTAGCGGGGATACCATGACTTAGCCTCAGCCGGTCACATTATACTGACACCGACCCAACCAGCAGGGGCCCGGACTGTGCTCGGCTGTGTTTCGAACCCGCGACCTCTTGGCCACGGAGCGAAGCCACTACCAACTGAGCTATCTAAGCCCCCAGGAAACAAAGAAGAAAATGAAGAAGAAGAAGAAGGAGAAGAAGAAGAAGAAGAAGAAGAAGAAGAACAACAACAACAACAACAACAACAACAACAACAACAACAGCAAGGGAAGAGTGAAGAGGAGGAGTAAGGGGTGTGAGAATGAGAAAACAGGGAGAAGAAGAAGATGAAAGAAACTGACAGGAAGATGAAATGTAGTAGAAAGAAAAGGAAGGGAAATTAGAAGATAACGGCGAAGGAGAATAAGAAGAAGAAGGGAGAGAATGATAGGAAGAGGAGGAATAGGGAGGGGGCAGTAACAGCACACATCAATGAAAAATTCGCAGAAAACTGGGATAATATTTAAATGCTATATTTAAACATTGTCAAACGCTTCAATAATAAACACAAATGGTTTCGAAAGAAAAAAATTCTTCGTCTAAAATTAAGAAAAGGGACTAGGTTAGAGGTATTATTTTCATGACCTAGGTGCTAGGTGCTTGCCATCTTTGTTTTGTTCCTTGTGCTCCAATTTGGTTTAAAATGTCTTGAAGATTGAATACTGGTAGCATGAAAATATAACTTTGAAAAGCTTTGATTGCCCGGGTATGTTCAGGATTACACTGTATTTTTTTTTAGTTTATTGCTTTGTTTCTGCAAAAAGGACCAAACCTTTCATTACTGAACGATTGCTTTCTTCGGTGCCTACAGCAATTTCTTATGATCGCTCTGTTTACATAGGAGAACAGGGTAATTTAAAGTCAAGTAGCTGTTTTCATATTTTGTTGTATGTTTTTGAACTGCGCAAAATTTTGTGTACCAAACATTTTTGACGACAATTACTCGTGTCTGTTTCTCCATTTATCTGTTCGCCCGTTCGTAGGCCTGCCCCACTGTCTCTCTGTTGGGGGAGCCTAGATAGCTCAGTTGGTAGAGGCCTCGCTCCGTGGCCCAGAGGTCGTGGGTTCGAGCCACAGCCGAGCACAGTCCGGGGCCCCTACTGGTTGGGTCGGTGTCAGTATAATGTGACCGGCTGAGGCTAGGTCACGGTATCCCCGCTAGTCTCTGGGTGGCAGCCCGTACATTGTCATTGGGACCCAAGCCCTGAGACCACCTTTGAAGAAGAATAGACGATATCCCTAAAAAAATTCAGCGAGAGTTATCCTCCTTGACTTACTACCATTTCACCAACAGCGGTAATGGAGAAACATAGTAAAATACGTGAAAATACAAGGAAAATAGATGATAAAACTATAATTAATGATGATGAAGCTGATTATAATCATCACATTCATTCTTAGCACTATAATTGTTTTTGTTGTTTTTGTCATTTAATCGTAAAGTATTTATATCAATTTATTTGTTCTTTTTTTCTAGTAAAATAAGCCGACGCATTTTTGCGGGTTTAAGTAAATAATGTAAGAATGGTCTTCACATCAAATAAAATCATGTTAAACATGTATATTACTTTGCTCAGTATAAATTATATCATTTTATCTAGATCAATAATTTAAATACTGATCCATTCCTACTAGATCTATGCAGGAATCTAGACTCTAGATCTACACAGATTTTTGTTTTTTCTTTTCAACTGGGATTAGGTTTCTAATCTAAATTTGCAGATTTACTAAGATGCTATCTAGATCTAGATCTACATCATTATATTATGTTTATTGGAGTCTAAACTAATTTGTCTAAGGTTTTGAAGTTAAAAGACCATTATTTTAAGCGATACTTTTGTTTATTTTTCGAGTCAGCAGAAAATAATTTAATGCACCGATCGAAGTATGGTCGTGACGTCATGGTTCTCTCGGACGTCCGCAAAATAATTTTGACCTTAACAAATGCGTATTTTGAAGAATGAGATGAGTAGGCCTACATCAGGAAAATTGATTGTTGAAAAAGATTCAAGTATTCAACCATAAAACTATCAGATTTTGATGCATGGCCTTAGAATGATGAATTATTTTACCTATCATCAGCAAGTTGGTTTTTTTAGCCAGTAGATTCTGGCGCTTGACAAACTGTAGTCTTGAATGAAGTCTTTTTTTTAAAATATTTTTTAAAGATTGGATTATCATTATTCGCATTAATAAATTTGCAATTACATTTTTAAGTATTCTCGACTACATCATCCTCATACAAAGCAGTAAGAAGCGTTTCACACAAGAAAAACGCCCAATCTCTTCTAATTTACTTATATGGGGTCCTTTGTTTTGGTAGTAGGTCAAGGCGCATAACTCTCGCCGACCGTTTTTAGGAACATCGTCTATTGAGCTTGTAAAATATCCTTCAATCAATCAATCAGTCTCTCTGTCTGTTTTCCCCCATGTGCTTTGCTATTTATCTACCTTTGATTGGTTCTATTAGTATCTCTCGTTTTCCAACTCTTTTACATTCTAGTTTTCTTTTCTTTACCTGTTTCACATACATATTATCTCTCTCTACACCTCTCTCTCTCTCTCTCTCTCTCTCTCTCTCTATCTCTCGATCTCGATATGTTGCGATAGATTTATCCACATGGTCTCTATGACTTTTTTTCAAAACTCTCCAAATGTACCCTATGCATCTCACTTGAAAACTTATCTCCCTTCCCTTTTGTTTTCTACTTAATTTGCTCTCTCTGTCCTCAATACGACTGCTCCGGTTTAAACAAGTCATCCAACTAAATACATACCTGTACAATTTATGAAGAAAGCTGTAAGCAAACTCTTATCGTGTGGTCTGTTTGCCTCCTTCATTTAGATGCCCTTGAATGTTTATTTACCTGAAGACCTGATATGAGAAACCTAACCTAAGCTCACACACTGTTTGAACAATTATTTTGACCACCATTAAATTCATAGCGCTGGGTTTCCTGGCCTCTTCAAAGACACATGCATAGATTTAGAGATTTATTTCTACATAAGTGTTTGCAGCTGTGTGGAACTTGCATATTAAAACGTCTGTCACAGATTAATTAATTTTTTTTTTGTATTATCGGTGTGTATTTGATAGGCTGCGGTCAAGATTAGCACAAAAAATTGACCAATCATGTATTGAAGAGAAAAAAGGCTGCGAGGAAAGTAATAGCAAATTACCTCACTATGAAGTGTGCCAAGAAAATGAGGACCCTTCTCTTTGTTCTTTGAGGCTTGTATCGAATATGGGATTATTTTACTCTTTCTTGGATAAAAGGCTTGAACGTTTTTTCTTCTTTTAATCTTATTGTTGCTGCATTGTACAAGCATAGGCCTTCAGAATATGGTGATAAGTGTAGACTAGCATGTTCCACTCATCTAAATTAAAAGCTATTAGGGGTTTAAATTTTTTTTTGTCTCTCGCTCACTACGCTATTTCAGTCCTTATATCTTTCTTCACATCGCTTCTCGTGTTCTCTTCTTACACTTCTATTTTCTTATTATAACCATCCTTTTTTAATAACTTTTTTTTATCCTTCCTCCCCACTCTACTTCCTTTTGTAATTTTCGTTTACTTTGTAGCTTCACCATTCCCATCGACATTGCACCGACAATAGCACTAAAATACAGTAGCCCCTGTTAGATAAATTAATTATACTCTTGCCGTGGAGCGCACAGAATTTCCAAACACTATTTTCTTCTTCAGATTCAGTCTCTATCGCACCAACAAACTGCAAGCACAAAGCACATTTCATTGGTCAAGGCGCAACCACGCCCATCAAAGGTAAAGGTCTTGGCCTTGCATACAATGACTTCCGTGAAAACATTTCCTGCAGGCATTCTCTTGAATTCTGAAAGCAGGAAATTATGAATGCGAGATCTTGAGTGTGTATTCAGTCAGCAGCGCTGTCGAGAGTCCAGAGTGACTAAAGTATCTAAAGTCACTGTGGTCATAGTATTTTTTAATCATGTTCTTTTCTTTACTTTGACCTCTTGGGTGGACAGCCTGGGTCGCACACGTATTTTGACCGTTGTCTAGTTTTTAAAGTCGCTATTCTGTGCATTCTTTATTTTTTAGCCTGACCTTTGCCCCTAAAGAAGCTAAATAAGTTCTTTTTAAAGTTTGATGTAAGAGCCAGTTTCTAGAAGTTACTCCTTAGCTTGACAGGCATGTCTCCAGGCATCGTGAGTGTTCTTAATATTATCTCTTATCTCTAAGGCTAAATTTGTGATTTGTATTTTACTTGTCAGCCTTAAACTGTCTTGTAAAAATACTAAAATGATTCAAAGTGTTATTTAAGAAACTGTTGCCATAATGTTATAATTATGCTCAATGTTAAGAGTATAAATTGCACTGATTTTGCATTCTATGTACACAAATAACTTTTTGCCTTAAATGGGTTATATATTTTTATCACATTTTATCATTCTTATCTCTTGTATATTTCTTTTGGGTTCTTTATACTAACATTTCTGTCTTCCTCTTGCCGTCTTTCTACGTCTGTGTAGATTTTCACCTGTACCTGTTTTTTTCTATCTTTCCCTCTACAATTACCCTTGTTCAGTGTGAGAAAGTATCTCCTTAAAATTATTATTTCCTTCTCACTCTCTCACACACACGCACAACCCACCTTTCTTTCTTTTAATTAAAGTTGAAAAAATGAGTTACGGTTTTTACATACCGCAAATGAAGGGTTTGACTGCAAAACGAGTTATATCCGTTTTTTAAAGACTTATTTTCACATTCTTTTACTTTTGAAGATATCACTTTCTCACGTGTGGTCATATTGTAGGTGTAGCTGCCAATTTTCTGAGATACAAATACAAAGACAAAGAAGGAAAATCCACAGTTTTTGCCCTTTTTCTCAGCTTTTTTCCCAAATGAACATAACTCGTTTTGCAGTCAAACCCTTCAAGTATTTATAACTACCCACTATTATAAAATAATGTATATATTAAAGAACGTAGCTCAGCTGCAAACTGCAGTAAACAAAACATGTGAGCCCGTAAAGAACAATGAAGAATCTTGAATCATGGATCTTATCGAGCTATCACTTGATACTCTTCTTCAATCCGTGGCATCCAACACGAACCAAACATTCTCACAATCTCAGCACCAGACACTAACTACCTTTTTATCATGTGAAAACCACGGTGTTATCACCAGGGCTTCTGGCCAAAACGCGAACCGTCCATTCGCCTTTGACTCCCGCCAGGCCTATTAAAATTCCGGGCTTAAGGAAAGACATTCCCCAGGTTTACAGACGCAGTCATTAGACCGCCCTGTCCAGCCGTCTGGATCTTGTTCTGTCTCTTTAACTTCTTTCTCACGCTCTTTTTTATAATCTGTTTTCCTACCTGTTCACACCTAGACATCAAGTCTAACCGTTTCCCTACGGTGGCACTTCTTTGGTTACTTGCTTCCTTCTGTTTTACAAAAAAATGGTGGATTTCTGTTCAACTCCAGCCAAGTTTCTGTCGCTTTTCCTGTCTCTTTATTTGCATTGATATTCTCACTCTCACTTACTTTGCTGACTTCTTATATCTCCTCCCTCTCCCCGCTCTCCCCTTTTCTATTATTCTATCTTTTGTCTTGATGTGCAATCATTTTATGGCTATGTTAATGTATACACCACTTTTCTTTCATTTTGTCTTCATCTTCATGTATGTATGGCCCAGTTTACTGTTCTCTCTCTCTCTACCTCTCTCTTTCTCTCTCTCTCATTCTTTACCTGTTTTACCCCCATCTTTGAAATAAAATGTCTTGATCCAAGAACAAAACCATCAAAATGATGGATAGTTTTATCTTCGTTTTTTAGCGAGGGTGAAGTGATTTCCGAAAAACTCCTCCAACACGAGGGGTAGTAAACTTTTTCTTTCCTTCT
>BMAT01008107.1:121102-136969 GCA_019649035.1 Elysia marginata | reverse complement strand
AACTTGACATTGTGAATAGCAAGTAGAAACTTCGACTTTTTGGACATTTTCATTTTGATATTTGGTGCTTAGCTTAGTCGTGGTATTTCAATTAATAGTATAATGTGTATAACTATTATTTTGTATATATGGTCACAACATCACTACAGCGTTATAGAATAATAATTGTGCTAATAGTTGTTATTAGTAGTAGTAGTAGTAGGAGTAGGAGTAGTAAAGGTAGTAGTAGTAATAGTAGTAGTAGTAGTAGTAGTAGTAGTCGTAGTAGTAGTAGTAGTCGTAGTAGTAGTACAATTAAACTTAGTCATGTAGTTCAGGAACTAGATGATTAAGTTTCACTGTTATGTGCTCCTACATGGTACTGCTGAAGAAGAAAAAAAATTGTCAACAAGTTTTCAAACTCATGCGGTTCTAACATTAAAAAAAATTATAAAAATAAAAAAATACGATCTGCACTGGTCCCAATCAGAGCTAGGTGAAGATAGAGATAAAAGCACCATGCCCTTTCTTTTTAAATGCTTTTACTTATATGGAATTTTTTTTTTACGAAAGTCTAGCACGCTGATCGCTCACAAAGCAAAGCAGAGGCAAATGTCTCAGTAGGGCTTTGGTTAAGTTTCGCAGTCCAGTCCATTTGTCCTTGACGAAAAACTGGCAAAAAAAGTTGTTGAAAAGATTCATGGATCTAATCTAGAGTTTAATCTAAGTTATGAATCGACCTAGATTGTCAGGCCATGAGTTTAAAAAAGATAAGAAGATCTGCTAAAACTGTCCACATCCTCTTCAATTTCTCAACGTCAAAACGACGGGGTCGGTGCCTTCAGTAAGACTGCTGTTTCTAGTTTTCAAAGGAAGATTATAATTTAAGCGAAATAGCTACTATGTCGGAAAGCATATACAAAATCTGTTCGACAAGGAACCCAACATCCGCAGCGAAGCTAATAGTTCCGCTTGCATATTCACATTACAATCAGAACCTGAATAAATCATGCACACCGGAAAGGGAATCAACGATCCGTGCTTCCGGAGTTTGAAGCCAGCCTTTCATCGGACTCAGCCCCTACGCGCGTCAATAAAAGTTATACGATTTACATAGCGCCCCTTTAGACATTTTCCACTCATTTTTTTCTGGCACGTAGTAGAGCAGGAATTAGTCTGAATAATAAAGGTCTCTTACATGTTAGAGGTTATCATAACTGTATGATAATGACAAGAGTAATAAAGATTATTTGCATGGCGCCTATTCCCTTGCGAAAATAGTTTTAGGGTCAAACATCTTCATGACAACATTATGTTTAAAAAAAATCAACACAAGCATCATTCCCATCTAAATAAAAGCTGTGGCATTATTAATATTATACAGTAAAGGGGTATTTGATACTTGCTTTAAAAACTACTTCTGATGTCATAAAATTAAAGAAAGAGAGATCAAGACTGCCGAAGGGAAACATCATCGTTCAAGAAACCCAACAAGTTCCTTTCATGGATATTTTGAAAAAACTTTAATTTGTTACTTAATGCGATCTATGTGATCATGTAAACACTTAGTGGGTCTTAGAATAAACAGTTTCAATATAGGATGCTGCCCGTTTGTAGATAAAGTTATAACTTCAAGGTCTGTAAATAGTAATATTTTAGCTAGTTTTTGTTGGTTTTTAATAGATTTTGAAAAATTTAATCATGCAAAGCTGACATTTTCTCGCCAATCCTTTCAAACTACTATTGCAGCCTGAAATGAAAATCATGTCGTCTCATGGAGATATTTTCTGGAACATTGACAAACAGCTAAATTCAAAACTCTAGTCTTGTCACGATAAATATCGTCATAAAAGTTTGCAAAGAGGTTGCATAATTATAGAAAAGGCGACATTAACTTTGCTCATTTCTCTTGTCTCCAACTTAATTTTTTATATTCGATTAACTTATGTGTGCAAATATTGAAGAAAGTATAGTTTTGAAGACTCCTCTTTTTACTTAGGTTCTTGGGGTGGTTTTTACTTCAGTAAAACAGCATATCATTCTTAATATCAACGTAATTGTCTAGGACAAAGTTGTTTTCACCCTGAGTAAATCAAGACTTAATCAATTTTGTCAACTTTCTTTTTCCGTACAGATTCACATGGCCAAATGCATTTAGACTAACTTGTTGGATGGGAGAAATCTTATCATTTGAAGACCAATGGTCAGTTTCATTTGGGAAAGTTTATTAATAAGCCTAGTAGGCGCAGACGCAAACTTAACCTATACTTAAATCTAGATGAAATACGGTTAACTTGGGAAGGGCCGCTTTAAGTTGTAATCTTTTTTAACATAATCTCAGAAAAACTAGGTAAAATACTATAAGTCTACTCCAAAAATCTAGGCATACTATTTTGTCTTTTCCAAATTTTTGTCAATCATAACGTTTTTCTTTTCTTTTCTTTTTTTTTTTTTTTTGCACAGACTGTCCCTTCCCACCCGACGGCTTTCGGTAGTTTAGATCTAAAAACTTGATCTTTGTCTGTGATGTGTACGCCTATATTACGCACTATCTTTACGCCTATATTACACACTCTCTTTACGCCTATATTACACACTATCTTTACGCCTATATTACACACTTTCTTTACGCCTTTATTACACACTATCTTTACGCCTATATTACACACTTTCTTTACGCCCATATTACACACTATCGTTACGGCTTTGGATTGAGAAGTCAGACTAGTCCTAGGTCTCGAATCTAATCTACAATACATTCTAGGCTAAGATCTAGTATAGGACTTTCACGGAATATGTCGTTCTACCCTGACCTATAGCTCCTTTTAATGACGCATAAAATCTAGAACAGTAGCCAGTAAAATAACCCGTACTAGCGCCTATATATAAATAATTGCGTGTCAGGTTTATTCAATGAGTCACGATTGACAGATAGTTAGACTAACACCCCCGATCAGAGCTATTACACACTAAAACAAACAGGCGCTTATACTTTCTTCGAAAACTCAAATCTTTTAATGTTGATAATACTATTATGTGACTGTTCTCTCGATCAACAATCGGAAACGTATTAAATTGTTTTGTACAACTGGATGGGCTGGAAATGTATGTGAGAGGGATAAAGCTAAAATACGTAACACTATAAAGGAACGAATAAGAGAGAACAAACGCAAAATTTAGTACCTTCAATGAAATCTTGATAATAAATTGTATGCGGAAAATAAAATCAATTATGACTGACCCACACGATCCTCCTACAATTCAAATCCTACTATCAGCCTGAGCAACAAACTACTCCACGTTAAATGCAACAGAGAAAAAAAAACCCGTCATTTTTACCAACATCGATCAAACTGTTTTCTAATACTTTATAACTATCTTATTAAAATAATGAGCCCTATACTGATACTACTGCCTGTTTCAAACTTCTGCACTGTATGTTGTTACTATTTTTCCACATGCCACTGTCCTATTATGCTATGTACATAGATCTGTATGTATATATATGTTTGCTATTCGAGTCATTAGTGGGCTGCATCTTGAAACCATAAAAATACGCCAATGTTGAACAATAAAGTTTATCATATCTGATCTTATCTTATACTTGTCTGTGTACAATGCATTTTGAAAAATTTCCAGGATAAATATCCTATTCTGTTGTTTCCTAATGTATGATAACGAAGTTCAGAATTGTTTTATGCTAATCTGTACCAATATCAATCATTTTTCAACGCTCATCACACACAATTTCCGATTCCAATCTTCCTACCATAGCTTTATTGGCATGCCCTATAGCTGGCCGCGTGTTGTACTACAGACAAAATAACTTCATCTTAAAGACTAGGAGCGAAGTCGTCCACATTTTTTTTAAAATTTTGAATTTTCTAATGAGCTTTCTTTATGAATATAAATATGAATTTCAAGTTTTTTGTTAATGAGTTTAGCCTCTCCCGTAAGCTCAGGTTTTATACTTTCAGGCACACGGCCTACGCCATACACCGGCTTGTGAACTGTAAAAAACCCATCACAAACAACCCTGACGGTTTATTGTCTTAATAATAACGGTCATTTTCTTACATTGGCCCCATTACCTGGAACAAAATTCCTATGTCAGTGAGACAGTCCCCAACACTGGAGATCTTCAACAGGAGACCGAAAACTTTCCTGTTTCACAACTTTTAAATCTGTGTCGATTAAGTACCCCTGCTGATTGACCCTTCTTCTTTCACTATTGACATCATATTTAGGGGTGCGCGCGTGAGATATGATGTCTACGCGTGTGTGTGCCCTGTGTGTAATTTACGCGTGCAAGCATGTGAATGTCAACATTAATTTTCCTTCTACGGTACTTTTCATATCATTTCCAAAGATGTTATGCGCATATGGGCATTCTTTTTTAATGGGTTCAGCTACAGACTTGTATGCTAGAGCGCAATGCGCACTATAAATTCTATTTATTATTAGTATTGTTGTTATTATTATTATTATTATTATTATTATTATTATTATTATTATTATTATTATTATTATTTTTATTATTATTAATGCAAAAAACTGATTTTCATGGCTTCGCTTTCACAACAAAAAAACACCCTAAAGAGAAAAATGCTGCAAATTAAATAATTAAATATTAACTATCGTGAACGTCAAGTTTAAATAGAATTCATTTATGCCAAACAAAATTGTTTGAACAAATTTTAACCGGCAGCATTTGTTGTGCTCCAATGTTTAAATCTTCCAAATTATCCAAGCTATTTTAGTACTATGTTTATACTCTTCAAGTGATTTTAAGATCAGAAAAGAAGAATTTGATAGCCAAACCTAGAACAAAATTGAAAACCTATGGCGACAGAGCTTTAACTTTCCGGAGCCAAGATGTTTGGAACCGTTCACCCTTGTCAGTCCAACAATATGAGTCATTGTCTAGATATAAATCACTTCTGTAGACATACTTGTTTGAAAACTAAGCCATTATCAGAAATTTATTAGGAACCCTAAATTTACAAACTATCTTACCCATGCTTTTGTTCTTGGTACAACTATTTATATTTTTCAATTTATTTTCACTTCTCAATTGACTACGTTATTCGCGTTTTGTAAACTTGTACGAAAGAAATTGTGCAGTTTTTATTTTGTGAAGCGCTTTTAGACTTTATTTTATTGTAAAAGGCGCTATGTAGGTCTAGGTGTTATTATTATTATTATATTTATTATTATTATTACTACTACTGCTACTACTATTCTTATTATTATTGTTATTTTAATTATTACTCTTATTATTGTTATTATTATTGTTGTTGTTATTAAATATAAATAATGTTTAGAGTCCTCCACCGCCGAAGGCAGTCTCAAGGCTTTAGATATTTACCCCAGCAGGCCTATACACACCAAAACCAATTCAACTCATATTTCAGAGCCTTACAGTACGGCAGCCCGTTAGGCGTTAAAATACTAACATTCCACAAATTTCAAGCACTGCCTATAGCCAGATACCCATTTTACAGGTGGGTGGACTGGGGAAAATTAGGGTAAATCGCTTTCCCAAGGCAATTGCAACATGACCTGGTCGGGAATCGAACCCACATTCAGATCTCGAGTCCGACGCGCTAACCACTCAGCCACGCTGCCAATAATTATATAACAATTATATTATTATGATTGTCATTAAAAAAATCCATCTTGGATTATTCGTAACCAAGGACGAACTCCGCTACTACGTTTTCATATTACGCGACAGCTTATAACACATGTATTTTATTTTTTAGAACCAAAAGTACCTAACCCCCTTGCAGCTGACAAATCCAATAGGGGGTGTTATCCATATAAGGAGGGATGCAAAAAGGCAGTGAAATAAGATAATGGATGGAAACATTATTCCGTTTGTAATTTTGACCTGACTTGTTGAATAGAACTAGGTAAGGTGAAAACCAGAAAAAATCGAAGGCAGACAAAGGGAAAGATCACACTATTTTAATGAAGATATCAATCACACATGATACTACATACTACATTGGATTTAATCCATTCAAAGTCTACACAAAATGATGATAGAGTATGAAACAGGCAGCAGAATAATTCACAATTCGTAGTGATACTTTTGTTTACATATGTATAGTTCAATGGTGGCGGCTGTAAAAACCATTATAACCCTCCTCGTTTATTTTCTGTTTTTTTCCCTTTTCTGTGGTGATATTTAACGATTTTTGTTGGTTTCCCATCAGCAATTAAAGTTCACCGAAGAAAGTATGAAATTTGTTCTAAGAGACTAAAAACTGATTCGTAATTATACCACAATAACATTTATTTGTATAACTGCCACTAAGGTTTTGATGAAATGCATCCTATGAGTTCGTCTTTTGCAAACGATGATCATTCTGTTCTAATGCTGCTTTGTATTGCTAACTGAGACCCTATAAATTCATTCCGATTTCAATTTTATAGTTTTTCTGCCTGTTTATGTTCTTCTTGTTAATTTAAGTCGCTTCGATTTTCCACCCAAAATCTGCAGCTACAAAGATTTCTAGTTGTTTTTTTTTCAAGAATCAGAACGTGCAATGCATTGTGCGATAGATAATCATCTCGAACTTTAAAATTTTTCAAGAAAATGTCGGTTCTACTATCAATGAATCGGAATCGGCTTTGCTTTTAACATCCACAAATAAAAAGAAAATACCAATCAACTAAAAAGTATACTAAGCATATTGTTTTGAATGTAAAAACAGACTTGCGGGAATTGTGCAATATTATTACGAGATATAGATCTAGATTCTAGATGTGGTTGACGCAAAAGTTTCATTGGTAGATTAGATCTAGACTCTAGACCTAGGGATTGGCCAAACTTGGTTTCGTATATTTTTGGCACTTTGTTGAGAGCTCCACAAAAAATGGGCGAAATCAGAAAAGAAATTATCGTTCTTATTCCACCGGGAAAATATCGTTCTGATTTTCCGTCTTGAAATCTGCCGTGTAAACCCACTTTAAGACCCGGATGTTTCGATCCTAGAACCGAGTATTTAATACGACACTACAAATAATCTGGCCACTTGCAATGTACAAAGCATACTGAAGCTAGTTTGTATTCAATTTTGGCCTTCAATAGGACCAAGCGTAGAAGTAGCGGCTTCACGTTGTCCCTTTCAGACTTTCAAGGGCTAATTATACAGAATGTTGTTTTTTGTTTGTTTTTTGGTTTGTTTGTTTTTTTGTAATCTTTGAAGTTTTCCAATGCCTTGGTAGATAAATTTGCCAAAAAGAAACTACAATAGTCTTATTTCAAGAGGATGAATAATAAGACAAGTGTTTGTGGTTTTTCTTTTCTTTTATTTTTTGCCTCTTCATTTTCCCAAAAGTGCTTCTCTTATTCCCACGTACAACGTATTGCACAAAAATTTAACGGGATAGCTGATCATTATAAATACCCCCTAGTTTTTTGTGTGGTTTTTTGGGGGCTTTGTGCGCGATTGAAACCAAATCATTACTAATGGATATTTGATTTTCTTCTGCTCCACTATCTTGGCGTTCATCGAATAGCATTCTGTTTTGCTATCATTTAAATCTTAGCTCGAGGTTTAGTTTAAAGAGTATAAAGGATTGGCCCAATAAGTGAGCCTCGGGATCTCCACATTAAATTTGGGTGATAGAATACCTCTATTCACATAAGAACAAGCTGAGCCCTTACATGGGAATTCCAGTGACACAAAGTGAGATTAAAAGCCTACGACTTAGTAAGAAAACAAGATGATGAAACTTAGCAAAAGCAGCACGAAGGTCTAACAGTGTAAGCATCGTTTTTTCTTGCCTTTCATTGTGGCGCAGAAAAGGCCGTTGTAGTTTTTTTTTAAACAATGCTAGTGTTCTAAAATCTGTGCAGCATAACATTTTTGTGCTATTTTACTTTTTTGTTAAGACCAATATTTATAATATGTCCTTTATATTCCTGCTAACAGTAACCTCTGATTATTTAAACAATCTGTTGTCCTGAGATTCAGTTCCTTTGCAACATGCAATTCTGAATTGATAGATAAACACACCACACACATAGACATACAGACAGGTAAACAGATAGATAGGTAGGTAGATAGATAGATAGATAGAAAGAAAGATAGATAGATAGATAGATAGAAAGAAAGATAGATAGATAGATAGATAGAAAGGTAGGTAGATAGATAGATAGATAGATAGATAGATAGATAGATAGATAGATAGATAGGTACTATTGGTACTATTGCACGCTCACCCACACAGGTTTTTTTTTTTCAATTTTTGTGCACGAAGCTCTGTTGCCTCTATTTTACTTTTTCTTTGTTCTATATCAAACATTTTATATCGATCTCGGTGGAATAGGTTTTCGGAAGGAAAACCTGACCATCGAGAATGCCACCGCGGATATGGCATTACCTGAAGAGGTCCGGTATTTTAAAGCATTATTAATTTCCGCTAACGTAATGGCTGACCAAACAAAAAATAATCGATCATTCACTAACCCAAAATGCCAAGTATACTTTTTGGGCAATATTTAAAGACTGACCAAAGTATGAAGACGCGTGAAGTGTGGGCCACCACTTCAGAGAATTGATTTATAGTCTGGTAGTATACTCGTAGAGAAACTGTGGCTTTAAACTAAGTGGAGTACAATTCTCACCGAATTCTTTGGCATTTTGTAAAAAAACCCAACTGGGCAATCGTTTGGTCTTATTTTATAAGTAATATATTTTAAAGTTAAAGTCATGATTGTGACAGTTTCTTATCGTGTTTTAATACTTTTATATTGACAATAAGGTTTTTAAAGAAAGTTGATGTGGTCACTTAATTCCAGCGGACAATGGATTTTTATACACCTGGAAAGTTTATACTTTTCCTGTCGTGTACAATTTCTTCATTCGGAAAATGCAAATTCTTTGACTTTTATGCAATAAATACTACTCAAAAATTTAATGGTGGCGAACTTCTTTGTCAAAACCTCGGCTATGACGGCTTAGCAGTGATTGCTTCCCCGGAAATGTTTGCTTATGCCTGCCGCTTGACTGAATCATCTAGATCTGGGTAAAAAAAAACAACATGTTATTATTCATTTCATTTTTTATTCCTTAAAACAAAAACAATTCACACATTGGAAGTAAAAACTTTTCCGTATTATTCTGTTATGAACATGTTTAGCCCGGACAGGTAAAAATATTGCAAATTGACTTTAAATTACAGCACTGATTAAGCCTAATAAATCTGTCATCTGTTTTCTATTTATTATCCTCTTCATGCCGCTTCTATTTAAGTTTATATTGCTTTTGATGCAAACAATTATTATTCTTGAGTTTCTCTTTCATTTTCTTCTTCTTTCTCTCGTCGTCGTCATAGTTTTTATCAGTGTCGTTGTCCTCCTCTTCCGTCTCGTCCTCCTTGTTCTTGGCGTCTCAAACAAAAGAACACTCTTGACTGACACCTATGAACAAAATGTGTATGTTGAACTTTCCTTCTTTTGTCCAGGGTTAACGGCATCGGGCTGTACATAGGCCTGCGCAATAACACGGACACGAAACTTGTGACGTGGGACGACGGGACGGCCCTGGCGTCAGATCTTCCCTGGAAAAACGAAGACGACGCAAACAATTTAAATGGGCGTCCTTTCGGGCGCTTGCATCGCCTTGCGAATCTAATAGCGACTAGAGGCACTCAATCAAAGATGGCGCTCTGTGGAAACCGTACGTTTCGTTTAAAAGGGTCGTATTAATTGATGTGTTGCGAAATTCACGAAGTATAAATAATACGTGTAAAAATATGGTTTTAAAATCTCACACCCCATTACAGGTTATTATACAAAACTATAATTGCGCAATAAATTAATATTGTAGAGCATCACAGTAAGGGTGCATGTTAGACGCTTTAATACTGAAATTTCACAAATCTGATGCGTTGTCTGTAGCCAGGTACCCATTTTACAATTGTTTGGACAGAATAAAAAGCGGATAAATTGCTTTCCTAAGGGCATTATAACATGAATTGCTGTTGGAATCGAACTCGCAACCGTCAGGGCACGAGTATGACACAGCAAACTACTAAGCCACGCTGATAATCAAACTCTCCTTGACTTTCTCGAATCACCAGAGTTACATTGTATTTGCTGTTACTCCTCTGATAATGAAATCGCCGTTCATTACATCTCGCTGAGTTGTGAGGTCTCACATTGTAGGTAAGTGTACATAAAGAGAGGAAAGAATTCGCAGACTACAACTGTTGGGCAGAGCTATTTTTTGTTTCGTTTAAATGAGATTATCGGATATTGTGACCACATTCCTGGACACTCAGGTAAAGTCGCAAAGTTTATTTCTTTTTAGAATCTTTAGCCGTCATGAGAGCATAGAACTCAAGCCACTTTATGCTAAACACAGAATCCATTTGGATGTGATAATTATGCTGTTATGAGTTTTCAAAGCAAGGAGATTTTCTTGATTTTTTTAGAAGTTTGAACTCAGAAGTTGTGTGTTGTAGCTCAGAATGAGACTAGACAAACAAGCATCCTGGCTGGCACAAATTGCCAATCAAACATCTGGCTGTACAGCTATGCCAAATAGTCATCTAGCCCTCAAATTTCTCCTACTGACAGCCATCCATCATTGAATGATGACACTATCAATATCATCATTACCAAAACAAATCAACCCATCATGAACATTGGCGTAAACTAAATGCAATGTTAATTAAGAGTGATTTCGTAAAGCATGGTTATTATAATCAAATGTCTAAATACAAGGCTTTGGTGTTGAATTTTTTCAACGTTTTTTTAGCTTGCAGACTAGTATTAGAAATATATTAAGCTATAAAAATATTGTGGCGAAAATGTTAAAGTAAGTTTAGTTTTAAATATACAAAAAGGATTACAGATCTAAATCGATTCTTAAAATTCATTTTAAACTGTGAAAATCAGACTTAGTTAAGTTGCGATGGTTGCGAGAACTATTTTCAATATGCAATCTTTTTGTTGACTAAATAATTTTAAAAAAGAAAATACTTATTTTATAGGCATCCAAACTATTCACATATTTTAAGACTATTAAGCTATATAAACCGTTATGGAGTCATCCTTTAAAAAAGAGCAGTCGTGTTTATGTTGAAACTTCTTTTCAAAGCAAATAAAATTTCATAACAAAGTTTATTCATATTTTTAGAGCTCTAACTCAAAACTCCCCTTAGCGACTTGTGTCAGATTTACCCCGGTTGCCTGACAAACAGCCTTTTTGTGCTTAATATAGTAATGTAAATAATCATTGTCAGAATATATTTTTATCTTAGGCATGAGTCACGCTTTACATGGCGTTATTTTGGTGAAAAAAAATGTTTTTCCGAAATAAGAAAAGCATGGGAAATTTTCCTCTGGGCCCGATCGCTTTGCAAAACATTGAACGCTTGTTACAGCTTGTTACAACGGGTCGACGAAGATTGGCGTGTTCTATTACGAATGGTTTCGTCCTGATAAACAATATGTATTTAATTGTTTACCCAAATATGAACATACTTTTGACAACCAAGCTTAATTTGAGTTACATAATAGGAATTTAAAGTAAATGTCCAGCGACTTATCCACCCAAATGTATAAATGCTGTGTAGCGGTTCACAAAAGTTCCCCAACAGTTTATTTGTCTACCAAATTCTCTTATAACATCTATAGATCAGCAGCATTTAAAACGCTTCACTCCAGCGATGCTTATGCCGAAGTAGACCAGTACATTTAAAAGCCACTTTTTAACCTATGTGTATGGTGTTGTAGGCGCATATCACAAATTCAAGCATTACCTGTAGCTAGTTACCCATTAATAGGTGGGATGACTGGGGAAAGTTAGGGTATAGTGATTTCCCAAGGCAATTGCAAAATTGCATGCTCGGGAATCGAACCCACAAACGCGGGATTACGAGTCTGACGCGCTAACCACTATGCTGCTCCTCTATAGCCAGTCTACGACATCTGAACTACCCACACACAAACACTCACACCAATAGCAATCATTTTGTGTACGGAACATAACAAGACTAATAAAAAAAAGTTACCCCTGATACCGTCGGCTAGTGAAAAACGACTGCATAGGACAAGTGAGCAGGTTTTGAACGCGCGAACTTCTGATATCAGTAAGTGCAAGATGTTTAGCGAGCAGTGTTCACCGATCTAAGTCACCGAAAGTTGTCAATCTCTGTATGACCCCAGCTTAAAGTGGGTTTAAAACTTTTCTGAATGGTATGCCAAATGAGAATGGAAATCAGAACGCAACTTTCGGAGCGTTCGAACGAGGAGATAATCCCCTGAAATTCGTTCCATCCAGATTTTTCGACAGATTTTCAACTGAAATCTGTCATTAGAAAGGTGTTTAATTGTTTTTTTGAGGATTAGAACGTGCAATGCCTTATGGAATAGATAATCATCTTGAACTTCAAATTTTCTAAGAAAATGGCGGTTTTCTTTAATCAATGAATCGTGATATTAGATTTAGATTAGATGTAGCTGACTCAAAGGGTTCAGCGCTAGATTAGATCTAGATTCTAGATCTGGTGGTGACTTTAACTTCATTTCTTTTCTTTTTTGGCATCGTGTAAAAGCTCCACAAAAATGAGCGAGATCATGATAGGAATTATCAGTCTGATTCCACCGCGAAAATATTCTTCTGAGTTTGCTTTCTAAAAATCTAACTTGTAAACCTACCTTTAGATGAGGTGTTTATTTTACTCCCTCCCCCCCTCTCTCTCTCTCTCTCTCTCTCTCTCTACAGATGTCAACCTCCCTACCGAAGCTCACGGCGCTAGCAATCCTGGCCAGCACGCAGTAGGTGTGAGTTCGAGTCTCTCTGTGACCAAAGTTTTCTCCTACCTGGAGTGTGTGCTGCTGTGTGGACAGGATCACAGGTGTAGAGCGGCCGAGTACAACTCTGACCTTTTGACCTGCATGACCCTTGGTCCGGGGTCATACTCAGGATTGGCTGGGAATATTAACTCGCAGATGTTTGTGAGAAACGGATTTTCTTGAAAGACACTGCTCATTTTCACAACGTCGTCGCCTCGTCTACGGTGCAAATAACGTCATTATGATATTTAGATTTAACAGTGGAAGGACACCCATCCTTTTTATTTGGCGCGCGTTTCGCCCGATTGTGTCAGGTGTAGAAATCTTTAAATTGAGAAGGCTCTTTTTGAAAAAAAAAATCACTGTTTCTCCTCTTTACCTCTCTTGAGAATGGGAATAGAGCCCCATAGTATCGTTCTTGCCTACAAGCAACTGACTTCAAAGAAGGAGTTTGCCAACGGGGACGATAATTTACATTCTTATCTCATTCCCAATTTCTTAAGCAAAAAAGGCTCTTGTATCTACAGTTGTGTTTACAATTTTTTTTCAGTTTTAACGCTATATTATCCTAGAAGCATTGTTAAAAATATCGATATTTTGTAATGTGAAAATTGCGATATCTCACTTCATTGGTGGCGAGACATTAAATGTATAAGCATCACATGAAAGTGTTGGGTTCTTTTCCTTATTGCCTCTTTTTTTCAATTAGAGTGGTAAAAACCTAAGCATTTCACCACAGATTCATTCATATTGATAGATCTTTATAACACCATCTTCAAATTTTCAATATATTTTTGATGTCGCGCTAAATTGGGGTTAAAAGAGACCTTTAGCACACGCACCGTGTCGCACTACGCGTACGTGAAAATCGGGAAAGCAGATTGAGGAAACTATAAAAATAATGAAACCAGTTTCTAAAAATAGACCCACAGACGTTCGCGTCATACTCACGCGTTGCTGCTTAAAGTCTGTAGACCGTCTGTGGGTCTATTTTTAGAAACTGGTTTAATTATTTTTATAGTTTCCTCAATCTGCTTTCCCGATTTTCACGTACGCGTAGTAAGACACGGTGCGTGTGCTAAAGGTCTCTAGTTTATTACCATTGGACGCGAAAAGATGCAACCATTTGCCACAGTCATTAAAATATTGCGCACCGAAAATAAAAGTTAGGTTGCGGTTTGTTGTTTTTTTTAAAGAAAATTCTAAGTAGGCCAGTAATTACTTTTTAGTGGTGTTAGTGAATGGCAATTCTATATTAAGTTCCAGATAATGCTCACGTTATTTTCGTTCAACCCATTGATAAAAGTGTACGTTTACTCTAAGTCTAATGATCTTCACAACAAATCGATTCATTGAAAACACTTAGAGACAATTTTGATGGTTTTGCGCCAAGATTGGTTGTAACCTAGGCCACATAGCATGAAGGCTTAGGTGGTAACGCACGTCATCCTACTAGCTTATATTTTAATCTGCGGCACAAAGTGAGTTACATATGTGCTGTAATGAAAAATGTCTGCACACCATGGGAAGTTAGACTAAACGGTAAAGAATATTTACTAAAAACTAAAACGCGCCCCTGTCTACGTGGTTCAAAACAACACACATTTGCGGTACTCACTAAAAATTAATTATTTTTTTTAATTACCCTCTCTTCTGATTATGAATACACACATCAGTATATTCAATTTTCGGCTGGGATATTCTTTACCGAGAACATTCCAATGAACTCTGCTCTAAGCCATAGAAACAATTTAGATGTGGCTTTCAATAAATTCATTTTAAAAAAGTTACTCTCTCATTTTTAAAAATGTTTTTACTCCTCACAATTGCGGTGTTCACTAATATTTTTTTTTATTCACCCAGCCTTCATTCTATTGTCTGTAATTTACTTTTACATTTTTACATCAATATAGATCTAGGCAAAACCAGTGAACACGCCAATGATTCTGACAACACTGTGAATAAAATTAATGACAATATTGAAAACACTGAAACCGTTAATGATAACACAGACACTGCTAGTGATAATCAGGAGCAAACTAAAGCAAACTGAAAATAATGTCGCGGCTAAAATGGACAATGTGTATGTAGATCGATTCCAAGACTGACCAGAAGTACTGAACTATTGATATTGATATTTATGTCACAAAATCAAGTATTGGCAAACTGAATATTATTGTGTGTAGATTCTATGGAGCTGTGACATTTAATTTTAAAGGAGAGCTACCAAGTTTGTGTTGCAACAAAGGGAAAAATCATTTCACAAACGAAATATCCACCACCACCTGAGGACATCAGATATCTCTTTATCAACTCTAATACAGAGGCTAAGCATTTTCTCGCCAACATCACTAATCTCTTTTTCCGCAGCATATTACTAATTTCTTTTTTCATAGTTAACATGTACAGTTGTATCTGTTCATTGAACGGGTGTCCAGCTAGTATTTACTAAAAACTAAACGTTAGATTAATAATTGATAAACTCTGATAGACAATAACAGTTCACATCGTAGTAATTATTTTTATCGGGAAAAAACGAGAAAAAAGAGATCAATAAGTCATAAACGCTCTGTGTATGAGGATTTTGATTTTCTATAAAGAACAGCTTTGGCTTCAAATTGTACATCTGTTTATATTAAATATCAAGATGTTACAAAACACTAGCCTTATTGTGAAAAGGAAGAAGAAATGAATAAGTTAATATGGTCACAGATTCCTAACACAAAAACTTCCCTTATCCTTTGACTTTTATTTCATGAACTTCATGGATCATACTTCGTCATACGTCTTCTAAGGGCCTATTATTATTGGAGGAAGGACTTTCTTCACAACCTGTTTAAAACAACATGCTACTTTATATTTTTATACACTATCTTAATCCCTTTCGGGAAATTTGGCTTCGTTACTCAACGTAAATGTGTCGCCATAGAGCAGCGCCATTAATGCCCCAACAGACCAGCACATTTGAAGGCCACTTTTAACCCATATGTAGGGTGTTGCAGGCGCAAATCACAAATTCTAGAATTGCCTGTAGCTGGGTACCAATTTTACAGGTGGGTGGACTGGGG
>BMAT01008107.1:98960-112041 GCA_019649035.1 Elysia marginata | reverse complement strand
TCTCTCTCTCTCTCTCCTCTCTCTCCTCTCTCTAATTATTAATTCGCAAAGTGTTTGCTTCATTGTTGCCTGATACATGACGCATTTCTAAAGGCATTTGCCTCCCAGTTCCAGCGGACATTTGCTTTTGTTTCTGCAGTTACGGTGCATAGCTTTTCTGTGGTATTTTTATCTTATTTGCTTTTAAGTATGGCTTTGTTGTGGCTGGTGATGATTTAAGTTAGTTGTGTGGTGTTTCCATTGATTATTTTGTTAAGCTTGTGGTCACGTGGGAAACATGCGATGGGAAGGATGAAGAATTTTTTCCGACGTTTGTTGCCACAGTTTTGTCGAAGGGCGTTTCGTCTTTTCCTTATGTGGCCTGTTTCTTTTTCTTTCGTTTTCTGTCTTCTTCTACTCACCAAAAAAGCTGCTAAACATGTTGAGTTTTCCTTGCTTCGTGGGAATTTTTGTTTATTTCATACGGCAGAGAAAATCTGTACGTTCGTAAAAAAAAACACGCCGATAATTAATATAGTACAACGTCAGAAGATGATACCATTGCCCCTTTAACTTAAACGGGATCAGGGCTACCATTGATAGTAGAGACCTTTAGCACACGCACCGTGTCTCACTACGCGTACGTGAAAATCGGGAAAGCAGATTGAGGAAACTATAAAAATAATGAAACCAGTTTCTAAAAATAGACCCACAGACGTTCGCGTCATACTCACGCGTTGCTGCTTAAAGTCTGTAGTAGCAGTAAAACAGCGGGTTAAAACACAATGCATGTATTGGCGACCGAATTGATTGTATAAAGCACACACATAACAACTAACTTTAGGAGGCAAAGAGCCTCTATCTACAAGGAGATGAAGGTAGCTATCTCGGCAGCTGCAGTATTGTCGGGTTCTACAAAACAGTTGCAAGCAATAAATGGAGAGAGTTTGCTCGAAGCTATAGCTTGCAATTATGATGGGGCATTCGTCACTTCGTAATACACGTAGGCCTATTTTTGAAACTTTTTCTGAGTTGTTCTCTTTGCTGCCAATATCCTCTAATAAAGTGGTTGGGTGTCTATGCGCCAAGCAAGGATGTTTAAATTTTGATATGGTATTGCCGTGGTTATAACTTGATTTGTCTTTTTACTTACAACATTTTCCTGCCCAGAACGTCTTCGCTGTCAATACCTATGGCTTTTTAGCAAACTTCTTCATGATTACATAAACAAAACATCAAAGAACTATTTCAAAATAACTTCTTTTCATCTGGTTATAAAGGAAGAGTGTTTTTTCTAAACTCAGTTATTTTGACTTTCGTCGAAATCAGAGTTACCTCTCTTTTTTATCCTTAGTATCAAAATAAACACGAGGATACCAAGTTTTTAACCAGAAGTTGGTAAAAGCCCTCTAAATGTCATAATACCATGTTGCAGATACAAAGAGGAATAAATTGGAAGTTTTTCTTGATTTTCTCTAAAACTTGAAACATGTAGACACTGCGTTTTGGAAAAACACTCTTCAAATATGGATTCTTGGAGAGTTTTACAAGGTCTGTTTTTAGGCCTAAATGTCTGTCTGTCTCTTCTTCTCTCACCTGCTATTTTGGTCATAAACCATGAGTTTCTCCTGCAAGATAAAATCTTCGTTACATAGCCTACATCTAGATCTACATTCTACTGCAGGATTTTAGTTTAGGCCTATTTAATAGATAAGTAACTGTTTTATTGCAATTTTTTTTCAGAGCAGCTGAGGGGTAGATAGATCTACATGTACATGCATCGGTACTTGGCTCGCAGCTGAATGAGAGCTCATAGCTCTCTCGGACGTCCGCAAAAACATTTCAGCCCGGTGGGTTCTCACTGAACTTATCTAGGTCAATATATTGTTTTTAGCTTGTCACTGATCCAATAGCGTATATAGCAAAAACTCACAAACGAAAAAAAACTCATTTCTACATGATTTAGTCTGAATGACCAGATTTAGGTGCATGTCCCTAGAATAACGTATCACCCCACCTATCAACACCAAAAGTTGGGTTGGGGAAGGAGGATGGGCGAGCCAATTTCCTAGCTTGCAGCGGTTAACCAAAAATGTATCTATTTTTTAATATAGGATAATTATGTAAGTTTATAGTGCCGTTCTGTGTGTGTCCGTCTGTCTGTACATTACAGATTCACGCCTCACAGACAGTATGCAGAGGTCTGAAAATTTACTCAGCTATATTACCCTATTCCAGACGTGTACTAGGCGTGTTTTTTTACTTGAATTGAGGTCTAGGAGAGCTTATTTTCAACATTTAAAATCTGAATCGGAGCCAACTTCTACAGTTTTGAGTGTAGCCATTGCTAAAGCTTGGCGGTTGTTCAATAAAATAGTTTTTTTTTTCCACGACATGTTGTTATGTTTATGTTGAACGTTCTTTGTGCACCGTGTCTTGGAAATTCCCGCTACGGCTTTAAAGTTCGCGTTCGTTTACCACGGCTTTCATGTTTGAATTTTGAAACAATCGATTTTAAAATCTTACGCTTCATGTGAAAAGTTCAAGAACACACACACACACGGAATTTTCACATTTGTATGATATATTTTTATTGTAAAATGAAAGGAGATATAGACCAATATAAAAACTATGGCGACATAATTTGCATTAAATTATCAAAATGTTGTGGAAAAAATATAAGCACTTCTTTTATCCTAAAAACACAACACTTTAAAATTACTAGAATTTAGATTGTGCGGCATTGGATTGACAAGAATTATAAGTCGAATGAAAATTTTAACACAATCACAGAGTATTTTTTTTTCAATGTAATGAAAACACTACATGTAAGATAAAAAATATTTTTTTTTATAAACTAGAAATGCAAACAGTCAGTTTTATATAAAATCTAAAGAAGCGTTGTGAGATGATTGAGATATATTTATTCATAGGTCAATGTCATTGTATTGTCTTTATAAAACTTACCACCAATCGAATGCCACACAATTAGTGCTCTAAATAAAAACTTTTTTTTTTAATAGAAGGTCCAGTACCCTAAGTAAACTATTCTTATTGCCTCAACAAAAGCTTCTAATATCTTTTTAGATTGCCGAGTTTATAGAAGAAATCATGCAGGAAATTTCTTTTAACTGTCGACCGAGAACACCCGCCCGATCTATTTCAATTCAGTGCTTATTCACAGTTCAGCTCGCCGTCTCTTCATACGCAAATGTTTTATATTTTTACTTCACCAATTTTGCGAGGGTTTGGACTATTTGGTACCTTTCAAAAACAAGATGCCATCTATAAGTAGAGCTGAATTTATGTACCTACGATTCAGAATAACGAGAAAGCAAAAATGCAATCGCCCCACCGTCTCAGAAAAATCCTTGTATTTAGGATCCTAGGGAACGTTTAGCATCCCGATCAGCTACTTTAAAAACTTACAACCTTATTATAATGGTATATTTTTTATCCTGATTCATGAATTAGACTTTGAAAGACATCCCTCTGAAAACAATCTCCCATATCGTCATTTAAAGATAAAAAAAAGAAAGAGATAATAGTTGAGTAAGTAAAAGAGAGTGGGGGGTAAAATATTATTACACTTGGGGTTATAAATTACACTGGCAGTGGGCATTCAGTAAAATGAACTATAGCTTCAAAATATTCAAATGGCCTTTAGAATTGAAATCCATGCGGTACATTCTTACTAATACGCCATCCAGCCCAAATGTAAGCAAACTTATACAAAAGAATTATTTTAGTATACATCTGCTAATTTTTGGTATCATTTAGAACATGAGCAGTCCCAATAACATTTTAGCAAAGCCCATCCCTTTAGATTGATCAATATGACACATGTACCAAAATTTGTTTACTTTTGGCCTGGGTGGCTTGATATTGGGAACGTCTCGCGTTTTTTTTTCCATAAAACTGCCAATGATGTGATCCTAGATACCATCTCGTTTTATTCGATCCTGTAACAATTACTTTAAGCAATGCCAACTAAAACCTTAACGTTGTAGCAATGAGACTGATCTAAATACCAGCATAGTCTTGTGATGATTGGTAAAACACCACTCCCTTCCGCTTTTCTTCTTGCTTATTATCGTGGCTGACTACACTCTCTTTGTGTGGCATGGCACTTAAAAATAAGGCGACGTAGATGAAAGCTCTTACAACACTTTTGATTTCTAATACCTCTTCAATAATAATGATAATGGTTTTGTAACCTATTAAATGCTAAAAATGTCACTGTATCAAATTCTGTAATAACTTATCTATCTTATGTTCTAAAGGATATAAAGGTAAAGGTAGTCCCATACTCGACACGAGCGTAGGGTAACAAGGAGCAGGGTCCTTGTTTTTCTAGGCACACGGCATAGTGAGGTAGTTTGCCATTGCTTTCCTCGCCGCCTTTACTTTCGTCGAGTCTTAAGCGACCTAGCTACCCATCAAGTGCTGGGTGGGCACAGGGGAGCAAATCAAATTTAGCCCTGACTGGGGATCGAACCCGGGACCTCTCAGATAGCGGTCAACCGCCCTACCGATTGCGCCACTGCTCATTGCTCACTAAAGGATGTACTCCTCCTTAATGAATGATTATTTTCTATGAATTTTCTTGCTGTTTGGGGTGTTGGCCTTTAAAAACTCAATAAAATGAATTACTCAATTACGTGGTCAGCCTCATCTGGAAACTCTCGTGTAAATCATAGTGGTTCCTAGTACAGTCACGGTAGGTGTTAGAATGCAGTTTGTAAAGAGCCTTATTGAAGCAAAGGTGCTACAAACTGTGAAAGGCAAACAAAAGACTTAATGTTGTCATCACATTTTCAAACCTAAAAAAACGGCCTCACGTTTGCACAAAGCCTGCACACCAACAAATAAGTCAGAATCTATAGTTTCATATTAATAATAATAGGCACCATGGAGGGAAGAGATGTAGTACCTTATGATAATTGTTTAAAAAATGTTATAACACAAACAAACTACAGCAATCATGCAAACCATAACTAGCCCTTTGAATACAATAATTTTATTGTTTTCAAAATGAAAAAAATGAGATATAGATAACACAAAGTTAACATTGTTGTTCTATGTTTTCAAGAGCATACGATGATAGTTTAGGAATAGGAAAATGTTAATAACTCAATAATTATGTCAAAATTCTGATTTGCGCTTAATCTCGTGGCCTTGCTGTCTCACTAATAAGATAAGGAGTAACTTATTAAATTAAATACATAGGTCTAGACCTGAAAAAAAGGAAGAGTTTATTAAGGCTGTTAAAAGTGACCCGAAACAACATCCCAAACAGTACCCCAAATAAAATCCGCCACAAGGCGGTTTGTTGACCCCAATAGTCACGTGACTACTTCCGGGCAGTTGACCCCAATAGTCACGTGACTACTTCCTGGTAGTAATAGGTCAGATTCATTGAAAAGTATCTTTAAAGTAATAGCAATAAAAACAAAGATTATTACATAAAGAAACTGCGTCAAACAGGTAAAAAATAATGAACCGTAACTAATATACAGCCTTCATCTCAATGCATTGTAAAAGAAAGTAGAAATAGTCGTACGCAAGAACACATACTAATAGATTCACCCGCTTCCTTTGTTAAACTCTGTAGAATGTAGGTTAGATCTAGATCTAAAATCTAGATTAAGAGTCTAAAAATTGACTTACACCTAGAAACCAATTTATATTCTCTAGTTTTAGAGTTAGATATAGAAGAAATCTTGATCTAGAGTCTGTGTATTAAGGTTCAGATCTAGATTACGTTTTGGGCGCCATTTTTCTTCGATCTTAGGCTCTGCGTGTCATAAAATGTTTTCTTCTGTTTTAGCCTTAGGGTCTGTAGGTTCTACATGTCAAGTTACGTTATTCATGAATCTCCCCATTTTCACCCATAGCACTCCGTCATCTTTATAAACAAAGTTGTTGCTTTTCAGAGAGTGTGTAGAGGAACGCGGAAGAAGGAGAAAAGGAAAAAGGGTTCCTAGTTCCAATTTGAAGTTATTGCCCCTGATGAGTGTTCTGGCTTTAGTTAAAATTTATAACCCTGGAATAAGTTTGGTCGCTTTGGCTTATAGTTATTATTCTTGAAGCAGTTCTCGGTTTAGTTTCAAATTGTTTCTTTTCCTTGAAATAATATTTTTTTAAACAAATTTGTTGCTCTTGAGGAATTGAGTTCCCAGCTTCAGCTCAAAGTAATTGGCCCTGGATAATTCTCCTCACTTTTGTTCAAAACCATTGTTCTTGAAGTAGTATTCTCGCTTCAGGACAAAGCTACTGCCCTTGAAACAAAAAACCGGTGCCTGGACCACTTAAACAAAGTCACCAGTTTGTACTTGCAATAGTCTCAAAGCTCTGCTTTAATATTGTTACACTTTATAATGTTATTTGCGGGGTAAAATCTGCAGTATTCTTGGCTGCTTTGTAAACAACTTGAAATATTGTTGCAAGTCTAAGGTTCAGAGCTGCAATCTGAATAATAGGGAGAGAAGTAAAAAAAAAATAGAATCATAATTAATACCAGAGAATAATAGTTGACATTTAGACAGTTAAATAAATCTTGTCGTTGCATAAGTCATTCAAACAATTTAAGCTGTTGCTTTAAAGGAAATTAATCATATCAAGATGACAATCACAACTTCATCTTGTGTTTGTGTGTGAATTTTGAAAAAAATCAATTGACTAATGAAGTGGATTGATAAAAAATTACAATGAACACAAATAAATAAGATGGAAAAGGTTATTTTTTATATTTTACAAAATTATCATTCAATAAAAACTTAGTCACAATAATATCCTATCATTTCATCCCATAGTCTTTGGAAACAAAGCTTCTCTAAAAGATGCAACTTTTGTTGCTTCAACTCGGACTGGTGTTAGTTTGTAAAAAGCAGATTAGATTATACTTAGAACTTTTTCACGGCGTTTAAACTATTGGCGACGCTTCGAAACAAATTAAACGTTTAAGACGTCACAAAGTCAAATTTTTGTTAAAATCATTCCCGTGCTAAAATTTAATGCGTCAAAGCCGTGACTACAATAATTTACTGTTTACCAAATAGTCTCAAAAAAATGGTTTCACCATATTTTAGCCTCAAAATGACCACATTTTGGTGCATGTCTCAAGAATAGTGCACCAACCTGCCAATCAACACAAGCTTTGTGTCTTTTAGTCATTTTCTTAACCCGCAGCGGTTGGCAAAATGATAAGATAGTCTCGTACAGTGGCGTCCTAATCTAGTGGTAGACACTTGGCTTTTGTACTGAGAGGTCCGAGGTTCGAGGCCTGCTTTCTGCAAGTCGACCTTTAGTCCTTGAGAAGGGCTTAACACATGCTATATGTGCTTCACTATATTCAGGCGTGAAATGAGTATCCCATGGATAGTGAGAGGTCTAAATGTCAGTACGCTCGAGTGGTACGCTTCCATTGCTGCTCCTCTGAGAGTTGAGAAGCTAATTTGGTTGGAAATAGTATGTCGGCGAACCTGTGCAATGTGCTAGTTAGAGAAACTGGTGGATTAAGCGCCATATAAAATCACTGTTTATTTTTTCTTAATTTCATAGGAATCTCATTATGATGTTGGACTTCTCATTAAATTTAACTATGCATTTTTTATCAACCCCTGAAGACTGAACTATGAACTCGATGTTCCACCCATGCAGCTGTACATTCCAAGACCACCAAACTTCTGAAATTTTAGTCAAATGATCAGAGCCAACAACCTTTAACAGAAAAAAAGAGCGGCTAGCCGCAGTTTCTGACATTATGGGTGTGAGGCAACCAAGTTAAAACCAGACTTAAGTCGCTCAGATTTGTTGCAAGTTAGAGCCCTCTAAAGAAAACAGTTAACCATAATTATCAATGACCATTCTTATTGTCTTCATAGTTAAAAACAAAACAGGACATAAAAAGTAAGAGTTATAATTTTCCCCAACCTGTACATTGTTTAAAGACAGCTATTAACAATGATATAAATGTGAATATTGCGACTTGTGCCTGGTTTACTCTGGTCGCCTCCTATTTTAGTATTTAAAATTAATTATGAAACTCTACAGCCTTAACAAAGACGCACACTTCAGTTACATAGCCGGGATACATCATTTTCCTATTGGTCCCCATCTAAATTTCGCTCTGCTCTGTCGCGACATTTGCTCGATCGTTTGTTTTTATGACATGTCTTGACCTATAAACCGTATATAAACCGTCTTGTCTAGGTCAATATCTTCTTACTCATATCACCGGCTCTGTGGCCTAGCGATAAGACACTCGCTCGATCCCCGGCCGAGTTAAACCAAGGACTTAAAAGTTGGTATTAGCAGCTGATCCGCCTAGTGTCTGGCATTATGGATTTAGTGTTAAGTCTGATCGGCCCGGTGTCAGGATAATGTGACTGGATGTGGAGTACGCAAGCGCTCCTTACATCACAGTTGGCAGCACGCTTTCAATTGTCCCAAGCGCCGTCTCTGATATAATCTCGAAGTTGACTGGGACGTTAAAAATTCAAACAACCAACCAACCATTCTTACTCATATCCCTCTACTTCTGTAGCAAAGGCAACCTGGAATTATTTTTTTTGTATAGTTTGCAGAGGGTAGGTCTGTCTCCAAATAACCATGATCCTCCCGAACCTAAGGGGATGTTAAACTCATCAAAGAAGCCTCAAATAAGTTGAGGGTGAATGTATTCGGGTACACGGTAGGTTTTTCCTTATGATTGACTGAATTTAAATAATTATCTGTAATGTCAATGTTATACGAATTGTTTTATTGCATTGACCTAAATAAAATGCAGAAAAGTAACTCCGTTAGACTATAAACATGGCGAAACACGCTCAGAAGTGTAGAACAGAACTCTTTTGTGCAAAGAGTCAATAATTATGGAATCACATAACTCACATTGACTCATTGCACAAAAGAATTCCTCTGCACACTATCAGGCGCGTTTCGCCGTTTTGGTAGCCCAACGCTTTTACGTTTTTACAAAGGGTCAATACACAGTTATGAGCATTTGATTGTGTTCGGAAATCCCCTCACCAGTTGGATGGTGAACCAATACTCCAGTGGGGCTCGGCTGTTTTATCTACGTTCAATAGCTCTTCTGCATAGGTCACGCACAGTTTGCCCACGTTGTCAAAGTGGAACACGTTACAATCTTGAAAACAGAGCGTCGCGCATGCTACCAGGTTCAAATCTGGGGACATGCAGAGAAGGCAAACTATCAGAAAATTATTGTACGAGTTTGTTTTTTTAGAGCATTTTTGTATATGTTATTGTATGGTCCTTTCACCCGACGGGTATGCCAATACTAGGCATCAAATTAGGTTTCTGTGTCGGAGACTTTAAACATTCTGTCCCTACATACGGGGTCTGTACCGAAAGTAACTTTTATCCTCTGTAAAATTTACAAATCAAAATCCAGAGCTGTAAAACTGCACACTTGTGACATACATTATTTACAGAGAGTCCTTAAAATGTTTTAAGTCATTATATAAAACGAATAAGATTTTAAAGCGGTTTGTTTAACATCTATGATCAAACTTTTTCGGCAAAATGGATGGCGCAGATTTGGGAGAATCATTTTCATCATAATTTCGGGGAGGGAGGGGATGGAAAGGAGGAAACAAAATATGTTTATTGGCATAATTGGGCGGCAGCTTCTTCGAAAATGAGGCCCAGAACTTTTTATAATACATTTAGTTGAAAAGAAGACCCGCTGTTTGATTGTGGTCACTTGGACAATGCTCAGCATATGAGGTCCATCTAAAACAAGGTCCATTAAAGGTCATTTGCAAAGTTTTTGTCTTTTTTTTTGTATTTAGAAAAAGGTCATTTTTGCGTGAAGTGTTTATGCAGATAAATAACGTAAATGCACTTTAAAATATTGTAAAGCCCATTCAATGCCAACTGAGGCCTTGTATTAGTGAAAAAGAATTCTAAGTTTGCATCACGACAGCGTGTTTTTCACAAAAGCAAAATCAGTGCGCATACAGTCAGAGCGGTGACAAAAAGCTGGAAATCATTTGATCATCTTGGATTTTCTCCAAATCTGGGACCAGCTGGGATGAATTTTTCTCCCTATATGAACTATTATTTCCTGGGATTAATTTTTCTCCCTATATGAATTTTTTTTTCCTGGCACAATTTTTTGAATCAGACAAAGAGATTGTTTACCGACAAAGGTTGCTTCAAAAGAGCTGACAAAGTGAACTGTAAGGTCACACTCGACAGCATACTGCGTCAGTTTCAGATGTACTTGGGCAGCAGTAAGTTATAGTTATTTTACACAATAAAGCTTCTTTGGTCCAGAACTAATGGTGCTGTCGTATGTGGTTTCTTAGATATTATTAAAATAAATTTGTTTATTGAACAGACCTCGTAATACTATATCACCTATAATCCCTCGGCGATCACAGCCGTTTAGTCTGTTCGTTACCCATCTTAGCCTCAGTATAATATACGCGTCATGAGATTAGACCATTAGACAAGAACATAATTATCAATCCTTAAAACAGAGCGACTTATGTCGTTAGCCTTCAACCTAAAGACATAAATAAACATAGACATGGTGAAAATAGCTTTTCACTTAAAATAAAACTATTACACAGTCCTTGAAAAAAAATCATGTACGCTAGTGTTAATTAAGAGAGGGTCTATAGGAATCAGAGACAGAAACCTTGGAAAAAAGTCATACTCCAGTAAAAGAACAGCCATGGCGATGAAAACAGAGCGCTGTACAAACCTAAATAAGCAAAGGGAAGGTCAAAATTAGCTTAAATTAAACTAGAACACACAGACACATACATACATACATACATATAAAATTTGCAAAACTTGAACAAAGCTGGTATAAATAAGCCACAAATTTAAAAGAGTACAGCAGGGTACCTCATCAAGATTCACGGTGTAGGGAGAGAAATACAGAGAAAGGTTGGTGGAGAGACATGCATGATGGCTGTAAAAGTCACGCTACCTATGGGTCTTATTACGTCATACGTTGTGCCTTAATAGCATAGAACCTTGGTCAGACTGAACAGGACATTTTTTTTCTCCTTCTGTGGTTGTCTTTTTATTTTTTTTCTATCTATTGATTTTTTTAAGGTGGGGGGAGGTGGTAGGTCGGCCTGTTTCACATCACAATCATTAGCGGTTAGGCCTAACCCGCCATAGGGCCAAAACCCAATGAGAAATGTCAGAGTCTGACCGTCATCCCCGACTGCGGACTGGTTCTACGGTGGTCCCATACGTAGCACTATCCCAACGACCACTTTCGACCTGTGTCTGATTTAACCTGGTCACCTCACAAGAAACTTCCCTAAAGGCCGGCAAAGTTTTTAAGACTGTCTGTGATCACCTGGTTTTGAGAGCCTTGAGACTTCTGTACCACGTCCAGACACGCGCTGACCAGGTAAAACTGTGAACTCCTTAGACAGAATGTCAGCACCCCAACACCCACAGTGATGATGTAGCAACATACACAGCAATAGACACAGACCGGCAAATCCTTTCATAGTCATCGTCGTGAAATGAGCAATAGGGGCGTCAATCAGTTCTGTTAGGAAATAATGATAAAAAAATATTAAGGGGTGACAAGAAGAAAAACAAGAACAAGAAAAGGATCAAGAACAAGAAGAATAAGAACAAGGAAAACCAGAGCGAGAGGAAGAAGGAGTAGAAGAAGAAGAAGAAGAAGAAGAAGAAGAAGAAGAAGAAGATGAAGAAGAAGAAGAAGAAGAAGAAGAAGAAGGAGGAGGAGGAGAACAAGAACGAGAACGAGAAGAAAAACAAGAACAAGAAGATGAAAAAGAAGAAGCAGAGTTGTATTAATTATAACTGTGCAGAAAGAGATATCTCTCACGTACTCTAAAGCAGCCCCAGGCCCAAATTTCTTGCCAAATCTACTATAAACGAGCTATGGCTACAGTGATTTGCTGTTGTTCTTCGGCTAACGGCTTTTTTCAAAGCCGTTCATAAAATAATGTAAAATATGAGTTTCGATTTCCGGCCCGTAAATGAGAGCGTGGCACTATTTCTTTTCAACGAAAATGCGTAGTTTCTTTGGCTAATTTTGGCAAATTTCCACGAATAAAATAGCCGACATTTTGTGCACGTGAATGTTGACATAGGAAGCAGTGAAATTTAGAGGTGGCAATGCAATGTAAAAGTAAAAAGTAAAGTGCGTTTTTATATGAAGCGTCTAATCCACTAATATGCCTTGAGCGCTTTACACAGGTTTCACTACGAGAACAAAGACTAGAGAAGAGTTCTTCATCAGGATTCTCAAGAAGATGATGGAATGTACGCTGAAACTCTCCTCGTAATTCTCTAACTTAGAAGGAAATGTTCTCGGCACAATATGCTTTGTCTATTTCGTTTTCTTCTCCTTCGTAACAAAATCAAAATCAGAACATCTTCATCGGCGGAAGAACTTATCTTCGGAGAAAATAAAACAAAACCCTTTTGTCGGTGGCAAAATGGCTCAAGACATGAAGCATGTTGCAAGATAGTGTGAAGTTATATAGCCCAGGGTATGAAACATGTAGCGTGTTGCTTGTAGCGTGTACCATGTAGCGTGTAGTTCTATGGCCCGTCAGCTTGAAACGAGGTATAACCTAAGGTATAACCTATATAAATCATCCTTCAAATTGGAACATTAATAATCTTGAACAAAATTCAGCGAGTTCATATGGAAACTTAAAAGTAACAACACGAACCACGAAATAGAATGGCAAATAATGAAGAAACTGAAACCCTACCAGGAAAGCATTGAAATTTTAAACAAACGACCGACTCTCAACCATCGCAAGGAAAACTTCACCTTTTGTGTACATAAAAAGCGTCACCTCTTAATTATGTAACTTCCACCAGACCGGTCCTTCCAAAAAAATGTTTACTGAGGAGTGCAACTTAGCACGAAACACGTTTGTATAGACAATAGACCAGGAAGCAATGTGATCCCTTATAGATATATAGATTAACTTTCCGGCACTTCCGAAATTATGTCTACTGAGGAGTGGAAACATCCACGAAACACTGTGTCTAGAATGATAACATTGGAAATTAGATCTATTATAAATAAATAGAGAGAAAGAGAGAGAGAGAGAGA
>BMAT01008107.1:84888-98024 GCA_019649035.1 Elysia marginata | reverse complement strand
AGTAGTAGTAGTAGTAGTATTGTTATTATTAATATTTTAATTATTATTATTAATATTATTATTACTATTATTATTTTCAGTATCAACTTGCTCCATCTAGGAACGTTGAAAATGGTCTATGATAAGATAAACAGGTAGCCATGACTATACTAAAAAAATCAGGTTTAGAAACCAAAAAGGAAAAATAAAACTTAGATGCGGTTGTGATACAAACCCTGTCTAAAATGGTGATAGCTCAGAATTGCCGAGATCGAGGTCTATATGTAGATAAGATATAAATACTATCTAGATCTGGTAAACCCACGCTTACTTCGATGCCCTAAAACGGCAATTCCCCCAAAAAGGTGCACCAAAAAAAGTTTGTAAAGTTCATAGCTTTGCCAGCGCGCACTTCTAAAATACAATGCGAAAAAATAAGTTCTAACTTTTCAAACGTCAGCATTCGAATCTAGGATTAGACATTGACGTCGATTCAGATTTTGAATGTCGAAAAGTAGCTCTTCTAGATCTCAATTGAATTTTTGGAAATACCCTTCTGAATTCTTATAGGCTGGTGTCTTTAAACGACATCTTTTTGAAGCCCTGGGTTGTCTTCCACCCAAGGAGAAGATGCTGACGAATGGACCTGAAGTCCATCAAATAAGATTATCTTGGAAATAATAATTCTTATTATTATATAAAGCATTCTAGATACCGGTTTTCAAAAGCATATTTTTTTTTACTTAATCAAAGAACCACATTGGTTTCATCAGTTTTGAGGAAAGAGGAAAATCTTATTTTAGTTGAGTAGCTTTTTAAGAAACTGCGAGCATGAAGTTGTTCACTCTAGCAGTTGAGTCTAGGCTGTTCAAAGGAGGAGTTCTTTATTTATAAGATGTCGTTGGTGTGAGTCTTTACAATGTCCTTCTCGAATAAGGCATTGTTCGTCAGTTTTCTCTTATGTCTTGACATTAATAAAGAATATTGTCCGTGCAAGAAAAGTAGAAAGGAAAGTAACAGAGGCGTTCCAATGCTCAAAAACTATTTTTGGTGGCTCATTAGAGCTTTCAGCCAAAAATCACTGAGCCATTAACACCAGCCCAACGAGTAGCGTTACACGTGACCTAGGGATGAAGGTCAATCGCGCTTGTATTTTTCCAGGTCATGTATTTAAGCTGAGAGAACCTAATTACCCACCGGTAGGAGAAAACCTGGAAAGTCCAACAAACATTAAACAGTTCGATTGAGACTAAGACGCAGAAGATTTAAGAGTTCACTTAATGCCAGGAGTGACACTAGGCTAAGGAGCTTGCTTTGTCATTGTAATTTTTTTTAACAGTTTGTGCATGTGGCACTACCATTCGCTAAAGGCGTAAACATAATAGGCCAATTTTGAGCAAAATTCTTTTTATTGTATGAAGTTTAAAAACTCGTTTGCTCTGTAGGTTTTAGTCTCGCCTCAAAAGACTTTGAACAAAAAGAATGTATTCAACATTATATTTCTCCATCTGCGAGGTTAACTTGAGGTCGCTTTTGTGCGTAGAGTAAAGATTCTGAGGACCTTATCTATCACCTTAATAGAATTACTCTAGTGTAAGATACCTTTTAATCGGAGGCGTTCAATGTGAATCATGAAGAATTGCTTTTGCGTTAAGTTTATTAAAAATTAAATACTTGATGAATTGTCATTCATTGAATACCAATTCTCAGTTTTCTTCTTAATAAAGTGTTCTGTCCGAGCAAGGAAGTGTAAAGATAAATAGAGGTGAGGTCGTACGGTTGCAGGTCAGACACAACCAATTTCTTACTTTGTTGATTGTGATGATTTGTTTGCTTGTTTTTAATTGAGGCTGTGCACATTGCAAAAGTATTGCATTTCGCTATCAAAATGGCGGACGATCCCGGTTGTTAGAGTATAACTCTTTTGTGCTAAGGATCAATATGGATTTAAATAAGTTAAGGTTACATTGATTCATTGGACAAAAGAGTTTTACTCTAACTTCCGGAAGCGACCGCCATTTTGATAGCGAGACGCTGGATTATTTACGCAATGTGCACAGCCTCAATAATAGCGTCCGAATGTTGGGTTTTGACAAACTAAATAAGGTAAATACGGTTGTACCGCTAAAAGAAGGTTAATTCATAACGTTTTGGAGAACATCTTTAACTAGGATTATATTTTTAAAAGACAAGTGTTGTTCTATGTCAAGATGTATAGATCTAAAGATTTCCTCGTCATTGATGAACACTCGTGAGACAGATACTTCTTAGTGTGTTACTAAAGCTGTTATTAACATTTAACAATATTTATTTTTATCTTGAAAACTGACTGAGCACACACTAAAAACTACTTTTAAAAGTTTATAATGATCTCAGTGTATCCTCTAGCAACTCTGATCTGGCTTTTCTGGGCCAATCCATAGTATTGTGATCATAGTGGCATCAAACGAAATCCCAAAGAGAAAGAGACGTTGCCTTAAGAGCACAAAACGGGAAAATCAGTCCAAAGAAACTCGTCTTGTCGCCTAGTCCAATTCTGAGCTGCAGCCAGTTTCTTTGTTTCAAACGAGTCCGGTCCGTCTTTGATACTTATTGCATACGAGACTGTTCCGTCACCCATACTTATTGCACTCGAGTCCGGTCCGTCATCAATACTTATTGCACACGAGTCCAGTCCGTCTTTGATACTTATTGCATACGAAACCGGTCCATCATCGATACTTATTGCACTCGAGTCCGGCCCGTCAAGGATACTTTTGGCAAACGAGTCCGGTCCGTCATCCATACTTATTGCATACGAGACTGGTCCGTCATTGATACTTATCGCATACTTGTCCGGTCCGTCACCTATTCATATTGCAAAAGAGTCCGGTCCGTCAAGGATACTTTTGGCAAACGAGTCCGGTCCATCACCGATACTTATTGTATACGAGTCCGGTCCGTCACCGGTATTTATTCCATACTAGTTCGGTCCATCACCGGTATTTATTGCATACTAGTTCGGTCCTTTGCTGATATTTTTTGCAAACGAGTCCGGTCCGTCAAGGATACTTTTGGCAAACGAGTCCGGTCCGTCACCGAAACTTATTGCATACCAGTCATGAGGAAAAAAACAACAAGTTAATTTAATGTTGTGCGTGGGCAGTGGTTCTTCATTGGGACAGTCAAACCTGGCGTTTTCAGACAGCGTAATATCATAGTCCCTGATGACTAGAATAATAGACTATCGTACCAATACTGGCGGCGTTACGTAGCACAATCATGACAAAGAATCTTACCGTAGCGTGCGTCGACTGGAACGTAAAGGTTGAAGACTTTTCTGCACTTGTTGTCGGGTTCTTTCATAAGCTTAGCCCATGTTCAAGACAATACCAGCTTCATTCGCAAAATAACAAATGCAGAAGATGGAGTTCCATTAAGGTGTACTATGAAAAAAAAGAATTTCCCTTTCTTCCAAAGCACCAACTGCCCCTTGAATGAATCTGTGTTATCAATAGTTTTCTAGTGGAATGGCATACATGTACAGCAATTTCATCTTGCTACACATTGAAATATGAAATAGTTGCATTCAATAAAACATGGCAGTTCCTCAGAGATCTTGTTTCATGGCGAACATTCGCTCTACTGAGGCTAATTGGGTATTCATAACCCCTGGTGCGTTCAGTATTAGTGCTTGTTGAATAGACTTTAATAGTGTTATTTCAGTGGAGTGAAACTAAAACTGAGATGTTTTTTTAAAAGCCTGTCCGGGAGAAAAAAAAATTATAAAATGATCCGTCTCTCTCCTTTTATGTCACTCTCCTCTTCTCTCTCCCTGTCTGTCTGTCTGTCTGTCTGTCTGTCTGTCTCTCTCTCTCTCTCTCTCTCTCTCTCTCTCTTTCTGCCTCTGTTTGTCTGTCTGTCTGTCTGTCTGTCTGTCTGTCTGTCTCTCTCTCTCTCTTTCTGCCTCAGTCTGTCTATTTCTCTCTCTCTTTTACACACACACACTTTTATTGCTGAATTCCTAATACAAAAATTTATTAGAGACAAGCTTATAAGCACAAGTATTGATTAAGTTGCTAATATCCAGTGTTTATATTTCATCTGCGTGCGACACGTCTAGAAAATTCAGCTGAATCTTAGAATTTGTGCGGGGAAATCCAAGATGGTTTTCGTCTATGAATTTTGCAGATCTGTAATCTTAAATCACGCTCAATCCCATATTAAAAAGTTGATAAATTTTTGCAAACCCCTGCGTGTTTGGAAAAAGGGTAAAACTCGCTAATTTTGTGATATGACATAAAATACATAAAAAATGTAGTATTTTAAGGCGAAGGCATGGAGAAATTTTTGTTTATGAGTGTTCTGCGTTTTACGCTAACTAGTAAAATGCCCGCTAACAATTGTTATGGTTAAGTAAAGAAATTCTGTTTTCCTAAGTTTTATCTGTTAATCCTTTTCCCGTCTTCCAGATTTTGGTGCATGCCCCTAGAACGGTGTATTATTCTACTTATCATAGGGGGGGGGGGGCAGCCACTTTCCTTACGCGCAGCGTGTTGGTGAAAAAAATAATTTCTCTTTTTTTATATGGGATTAAGATATTGACCTATATAAGGTTAAAGGGGGTTCCACCCCATGGACGTCTTCTTGCGGATGTCCGAGAGAGTTCTGTGTTAGGCCTATGTCTCATTCAGAAGTGGAGCCAAGTAGATCTATCTACTCCCCAGCTGCTCAAAACAATATTGCAGTAGAACTAATCTACACTCAGTTTTTATCCACATACAGGTAAAAACTTAAACCCTGCTTTAGAATCTAGATCTAGATGTATGTTATCAAGAATCTTGCAGGATAAACTCATAGCTCGGGACCAAAGGAGAAGGTGGGAGTGGAGAGGCAGACAGATATGTACAAACAGATATGTGAAGAGAGAGCGATATAGACAAATGAATGGTGACTTTAATTAAAACCATATTATCGCCGTTTGAAGAACCAATTAGCCAATGTGTCTTTTTATCAAGAATATCCATCAATGTTTTATTTTGTGCAACTGATTGATGTGTATTCATCAACATTTTCCTCTTTTTAATCCTATGTGGAGTGCAAAAAATAATCAGTCTGCCCTTTAAACTGATCAAAATGGCAAGTAAACAATCATTTCGATTGAGAAGAATCAAAGCAAAACATATTTATATTTCCAACATTTCGTTTGTCTACCTTCTACTTGTTGTTCGTTTTTTTTCCATCAAACTTTTATATTACCCTATCGCCCAAAATTAAATAGCTCTGGGAACCAAATGCAGGAACGAGCCAGGAAGTGTGGTCAGAACTGTTTTGTGTACTGAGAAAACCCTGACGCGTTCCGCCTTGTTAGTCTACAATGGTGTTGCGTTTTAAGCATTGGGTCAATAGTTACTTTAGAAAAAGAACTATTCAATATCGTTGGTTGAATGATTTCGTATAAATGTATTAACATTTAAGAGGCTATTCCCCGTTGTTCTTTAGGCTAATGAGGCTAAGTCCATGTTTATTTGGGAGAAGAGCGTAGTGACATTTTTGAGGCCACTGGATAAACATAATTGCATCTATCACACAGACAAAAAATGTAACGTTTCGTCACCATAATTATGTTGAATGAACAACCTAGTCGAGTTCGGATCTGTCTGGTTTTAAAAACATCGAAGCAAAGTAAATCAGGCATGAACGTAACAACTTGTCGCAATGCAACAGATATCAAATTCATATCAAGCCTATTTCAAATAGGGCTTAGCAACCATGCGAGTTGAGCCAGTGTTTGGTAGGATACAGAGAGTGAGAGACTAGATCTTGTTGAACATCTTCTTGATTTTGAGGCCTAGCTGCTATAATGTTTGTTTGGGGATACCGGGAGCACAAGAGCTCACAGTAAGAAACGGTAATCACTTATGTTATATAAGTAATGTTTCTACTAGTTGTTTCACATAGACGTCACTTTGTATTATCATAATTATGGAATTGGAATCTCATGGATGCATTGGCCCTATAAGCAGGAAATACTATAGTTTGCAAATTGTAAAAATATAATAGTTTTAGCTTTGGTGCAACAAAGATATTTTGTAATAAAAGGTAGGAGTTAATGGACAGTCCAAACCAATGTCTTCTTAAAGGGTTTTATTCATAATTCTAGTTCTCATTTTTATTTCTGAGATATTTTAAAACCACGGGTCTGTTTTCGTTAGTAAGGGGTATTTAGGTGACAGTATTTCAAGATTTAATTTTGTATATTCATTCCCCTTTAGCTGTGTGTAAACTAAAAAGTCTGATAGACACTGACACTTATTTATAATTTTTATATCTTTACTTTTAGCCACCATGCCAACAGTAAAGAACAAGCTTCTTAAAGCTCAACCAGGACTGCGTTTTCTTGATTGCTTCCTCATCATCTGCTCCATGTCTTCGCTGGCCCCAAGCTCGGTAAGTGCAAGCTGTCCCACTACACTGTCTTTCTCGTCGATTACAGGGTATCCAACTGGCCAGTTCTGTACCTTTGAAGCAGCTCCATTGGTCAGCTGCGGCATAGCGTGTGTCGCCCGCCGTCAATGCAAAGCTGTGTATCTTTCGAACTGCACCGAGGGAGGTGGAAACTGTTCTTGTGCTTTCTGTGACCAACTCCCAGATGTGAACTTCACGGATACACGCTTTGGTTTTTTTCTTAAACTCCATCTGATTGGGGAGAATACCACCGGAGTTCAATTAACCGGAGGCTTAACTATTGGGCACCCTTTGCTGATTACACTATATCCTGTAGATCCTTATTTGGCTCTTTACTTTAACACTGGCAACAGTAACACCATCGCTCTTAAGCTTTTGATCAGCTTTTGGGCTAAACGAGTTGAGACGTCGGCAAGAATTTCTTCACAGTGGACGGCGGCATATAGTAAAAGCTTTACCCCAGAGTTTAGTTTTAAAAATGGCCAAGAAATCGCTGTAATGTGTTTAATAAGTGCAGAAAAGTTTGACATTTTCTTAGACAAGGTATATTTTCAAAGCTTTTACCGCCAAGTTCCCATGGATGAAATCACGTACCTTACTGTAGGTAGCAGGTCTAGTTTGTCAAAGATTGTATCTCTTTACCGATAAACAAGTAAATCATTCTTCGTGCATAAAAAGGAACCTTTGATATTGGTGGTTTGCTACGCAAGTGTTTTCACGTCGACAAGATCATTGTCAATCTTTTTTACAAAGTAGCATTTGAGAAATTTTTTTTCGTTTTGCCTTTGCTCGATGACAACCACACAGCAAGGATATATTTTGATTTTTTACCCTCTGGCGAAGATTAAGGGCGTTCAAAGGAAATGAGCGATTAGTAAATTATAGCTTCTTTGTTACATTTTAATGTAACCAGAATTAAGATATTATTCTAAGTGACTTCAATAAAATGGAGGGTTCATAAGAATGGGGTGTTTCGTTGATCGGTATGAGTTTGTATTTATAGTTCGTTAGGACAGAATAGAGAATATGCTACACAGAGAGAGAAAGAGATAGAGAGAGAGAGGGAGAGAGATGGAGAGAGAGATGGGAGAGTGCGTGTGTGGGTGTCTGCGAGAGAGATAAAATTTCTTTTCTCTAATACATGTGCTGTTATTCTACATGTAGAATAGTGTCCTTCATATTCATGTTAGAATCTGTCAGCTTGACTGAGCATTGTTTATTTTCAATACTTGTACTTGATTTGTAACTTTGGATTGACTGAATAAACTTGAAATTGAAAATGAGCTTGAAACTGTAGACAACAGAATTATCAAAGTCAATAAATTTAACAAAAGTACCCTAAAAGAAAATGTGTATGACGTGTGGAACCATGTACATTGCATCCCCAAGTCATGTGTAAGGTGCAAGAAAGATCATTATATTGTAAAACAAAAAAGACAGATATAAATCATTATTTCTGTCAGTATCAATTCGTTCGTTTAACATGGAAAGTTTGTAATTTTAATTGCTATTATTGCCCTCTTTTTTTTTAGTCTACGCAATCGTTTAAATAAAATACTCGATAGAGTATACATGTGTTTAATGGTATACCATGTTAGTTTCCTTTCTGGACGAAATTATACTTAAAAGGTGGAGAGAATGAGACAGAGAGAGAGAGGGTGGGGGGCGAGAGGAGTGTGTATGTGTTTGTGGTTAGTTGTGAATACATGTGTTTTCGTTCTTATGCTTCAGTCTTGAATATAGTATGTGATAAAAAAAAAGATGTCAAAACAAATTCCCTACAAGATTATTAAGCAATCATGTTTATTTTACCCTCACTTGGACAATTATATAACCAAAGGTGTTGTTTTTTGTGATGACCATATATGCTGAATAAAGTAACAAATCAATCAGTCTTGGGTTCAATTTTGTTCTTCATTTAGAAAGTCCTTTAGAAAACAATAAAACCAATGTGAAAAAAACGTATTATTATAATGTAAAGAATGTAACTCTAGGCCTTCCGTGAAGAAAAACTTCCTCTATTGAGAATAGACGTTCCTTAAATGTGCGTAAGGATATTTTTTCGCATTGTGCATACAAACGAACATTCTGGTCAGCGAACATAACCCAGGTGGCCATGCTGGTAAACACAGACCTGTCAGCCAACACAGACCAGCCAGCCAACACAGACCAGCCAGCCAACACAGACCAGTCAGCCAACACAGACCAGTCAGCCATCTGATGAGGGCAGAGCTGCTCTAAATTTATAAGACATGGCAAGTCAAAACATTTAGGTATATATGACAATTTTAAATTTAATATGCAATTTATTACCACGGTTTCGAAGAAACACGACTTATATTTTTTTTAACTTTCACATATTTTATCTAAATTATCAACTAATTTAACATACGTGTTATTAAATGTGCATAAGGGGATTCATTATATTTGTCCTCTATAAAGTCAATCAAAAAAAAAGATATGACAATGATCTTGAAGACGTTTTTCTGGAATGGGTTTCAATTAAAAGTATTTTTAGATTTCAGTTTTTCTTTTATAGACAACAAATAACAAGAATAAATAATTGTATCAAAATCTCATATGTCTTTACATTCACATGGTCAGGGGCAATAAATAAATGAATTAGTTCATTTTGGGACAAACTTTAATTTAAGAAAAATACAGACATTTCCATCAATCAATAAATATAAACTATATAGCGCTGTGAATTGACAAACTTTTAGCTCAAAGCGCTGTACAATGCTCACACCACTTACACAACAAGGAAGACGAAGCACAGTTTAACTAACATCTATGTTGGTGTTTTTGTACCTACGTCTACGTCGGTTTGCGATGTTGGTACCCGTCTTTGACCCTAAACCGGCTCTGTGGCCTAGCGGTAAAACACTCGCTCAGAGATCGGGAGGTGCGTGGTTCGATCCCCGACCGAGTCAAACATTTAAGACATTAAAATAGGTATTTGCAGCTGATGCGCCTAGTGTCTGGCATCATGTGTTTAGTGTTGAGTCTGGTCGGCCCGGTGTCAGGATAACGTGAGTGGGTGGGGTGTACGCAAGCGCTCCTTATATCACAGAGTAGCAGCACGCTTCTAATTGTCCACAGCGTCGTCTCTGATATATATAACCTCGAAGTTGACAGTGACGTTAAAAATTCAAACACCCACCCACCGACCCTAAAGTCGGCTTCAGACTTATGTTACAATGCGTGCACAAGACAACAGGCACGCATGTATAATTCTTAGTACTTATCCCCGACTCTGGTTCAGAATATCATCATTTAGCATTCGCACAAAAAATACAATACATCTTCTTATTATAATGGAAGGAGAGGTGAACTTTCAGACACTAGAGACCTTTAGCACACGCACCGTGTCTCAATACGCGTACGTGAAAATCGGGAAAGCAGATTGAGAAACTATAAAAATAATGAAACCAGTTTCTAAAAATAGACCCACAGACGTTCGCGTCATACTCACGCGTTGCTGCTTAAAGTCTGTAAAAAAGGCTTTTTTGTGTGGGGCTTAAACATTGGGAAAATTAGCTTATCCATTTCAAATCACATTAAAGTGATGTAAAAGGGCATTTAGAATGGTCTATGATCTCTGCAAATGATTATGTTTTTTTTTTAATTCATGTGAAAATCGTAGTGCCTATCCAGGTTTTTTCTCCATTTTTAATCTATTTTCGGTTTCACTTGAACGTCGAAATGCGTTCATGACATGACGCGTTTGCTGGTACTGGATAAATTTGTTTTATACGATGAAAGGTTACAGTGCGAAACGCAAATTAGAACAATGGTAGATTTTTTATTCTTTGCGCGTCATCGCTAATTTAAAATTTTCAGCTTATGCAGCTGGGAAAACAACATGACTTTTTAATTTAATGAAATTAATGTTCACCAATGTTCGTGTTTTTTAGATTTTGAATGAAGGGTCAAGGCTTGCTGACAATGATAAACTTAAATATAGATCGAGACCTAGTTTTTTTTTTTATCTAGACCTAGGTCTAGGATTAGTAGGGTCCTTTGTGCTTGAAAATTCTGCTCTATCTGTCAAAATTTACTCATCAACATGCCCAGCCCCTGGAGTAACCAACAACATTGTCTACAAAGAGATCCCCCAACAGTAATTACAGGTAGAACTTTTAGCCGTGTGAACTACTTGACCTCACACTTACAGCAACAGTATACAAATTTTAAATTAACTTATATTTGAATTGATTTATGTGAGCTTTATAAATTGTGGTATAAACTTGCATATTAAATATTTTAACGGATGCAAAGGGATAATTTTTTTAGGTGATACATATGCGATTTATGGAATACTTGTGCGGATTGGAATATAATTTTGCGGATAACAAAGTTTTTCTACATGATACTAATGCGACTATAAAGTGCGCGGTTCACTGACCCTTTCGTAAAACGGGCTCTTCAGCTAATATTTATAATACATTGTGGAGAAAACACTTACTTGAGTGATTTTAAAAGATTGCTTAACTCATAAGTGACTTGATCATAAGAAATATTCAAACATGTACGGGCACAGAAAATTTTGACATTGCTCATGATACATTTTTAAAGAGTAAAGAATGCATGTTACATAAACTGGCATATAACTAAAATGTTTCATAAAAGTAAGAATCTTTAGTTTTAAGTTTTGCACAAAACACAAGTGCAACAACATGTTTTATCATATAGGGTATATAATTTTTTGGTTAGTTGTGAACAAAAATAAGATAATATGAACTGTGCGAAGCTGATGGGTTGCATTAAAAAAATAATACATTAAATCTGTTTACATAAAATATAGAGTATTTTATTTCGACCCTAACACATACGCAAAATGAAGGTTTTGTTGTTTTGTTGTTTTTTTGTTTTGTTTTGTTTTTTTGTTATTATTTTTTTGTTCTTGATGTTGTTGTTGTTTCAACAATTTTGTGGAAAATTTTTTACTAGAGTTCTCATATTGCTTCGAGGAATAGTGAAAAGCCTGCTATTGATAAAATTAAATTCTTACAACTTTATTATTGTGTAAACAATTTTCTCATCGTCATAGAGCCGTGTAAAAATACAAGTGATAACAACGAAAAGCCTCGGAACTTAAACAATTAAATCAAAATAAAGAGACACGTTCCTCAACTCGAGAGAAGCTGATAAGTATATCTGCAGATGGAAGAATAATTTAAAAATACTTTGTATCAGGACTAAGAGAGGTTTTAGATCTTTGCTCCAAAAGAGGTATTTCTATTGATGGGAAGATTCACGTTATCAAAACATTTGGTTTCAGCTTGTTTGTTCATCTGATGTCCAGTATTGGTTTATCAGAGAATGTTATTATCAAGTTGAATAGGATCTTCGTTCGGTTCATATGGAATAAGATACATTGCATTAGACTAAGAGAGGTTTGTCTTGCTATCATAAAAATGTATGCATACTGCGGCGTAGCCTAGACAGCCGGCCTACTCAGCGTCCAACAGTTAATAGTACAGACTTTAAGCAGCAACGCGTGAGTATGACGCGAACGTCTGTGGGTCTATTTTTAGAAACTGGTTTCATTATTTTTATAGTTTCCTCAATCTGCTTTCCCGATTTTCACGTACGCGTAATGAGACACGGTGCGTGTGCTAAAGGTCTCTAGTTGCGTGTCTATTTCACTGAAATCTCCTACAGAATTGTTGTTAGCACGAAGAAGAGGAGAACAACCGAAACGTGGAGAAAACAGTTAATAGTTGCGTGTCTATTTCACTGAAATCTCCTACAGAATTGTTGTTAGCACGAAGAAGAGAAGAACAACCGAAACGTGGAGAAAATAGTTAATAGTTGCGTGTCTATTTCACTGAAATCTCCTACAGAATTGTTGTTAGCACGAAGAAGAGGAGAACAACCGAAACGTGGAGAAATAAATAAGTACAAGGCGACGGGAAGAAACTCAACACAAGCCTACAGGAGAAAAATACAAAAACGATACAGACAAAACAATACAGTCTATGATGAAAAAAAGAAAATGATTTTTTACATCCGTGAAATCGCGGGCATTTTACTAAAAAAATTATAAAAAAAATGAACAGTGACCTTCAAGGAAAACCGTTTCTTACAAACATTTGTGAGTTTACATTCGCAGTAAAACCTGAGTATGACCCCGGACCTAGTGTCATGCAGGTCAAAAGGTCAGAGTTGAACTCGGCTGCTCTACACCTGTGATCCAGTCCACACAACAGCACACACTCCAGGTAGGAGAAAACTTTGGTCAGAGAGAGACTCGAACTCACACCTACAGCCTGGTGGCCGGGTTTGCTAACACCGTGAGCCTCTGTAGGGAGGTTGACATCTGAACACAAAAAGAGAGAAGAAAAATCTTTTTGTTACATTGTGAAATTATTTTTTAATATTACAGTCACTATAGTTGAATATTTAGGTCTCTATCGAGGTTGTAGTACTCTCAAATAAGTTAAAGGGCCGTTCACAAACTATGTGGACAGATTTTTCAGACCCCCCTACCCCCCTCCCCTTCCTGTGGACAGGTGTGTACAAATGACTGGAACACCCCCCCCTCCCTGTAGACAAGAGCGGGGACAAGTGGCTCTATCACTCCTCAGTTCCATAATCCCACTGATGATTATCTACCATGTTCAGTTGCATGTAAAGAGATAATAACATTAAATTATAAATAATTGAATTCTTATGGTACTGTTTTATCCACAATAGTACACATT
>BMAT01008107.1:27226-37849 GCA_019649035.1 Elysia marginata | reverse complement strand
TACTACTACTACTACTACTACTACTACTACCACCACTACCATCACCACCACCACCACCACTACTACTTCCACTGCTACTACTACTACTACCACTACTACTACTACTATTTTAACTTTTATTACCACCACCATCACCACCACTATCACCACCACTACTTCTACTGCTACGACTCCTCCTCCTCTTCTTCTTCCTCCTCCTCCTCCTCCTCCTACTACTACTACTTCTACTACTTCTACTACAACTACTACAACAACAACTACTACTACTACTACTACTACTACTACTACTACTACTACTACTGCTACTACTTCTATTACTACTACTGCTGCTGCTACAATTACTATAATTACTTCTACTACTATAGCGGCGACGATGCTTCTTCTGATTTGAATGATACTGTTTCTTTTTCGCTCTTGATCTTTCTAGTACTGTTGTTGTTTCAGCTTTTGTTTATGAAAAATTAAATGCTAAAAATAAAATAAACAACATTGAAAGATTATGCCTTTTCTGCGGTGGACCTTATGAGAAGTTTACTCCCATAAACTACTGTGAGAGACTCAAACTGAAGAGTCATGCATTTCAATCGTTTGTCTTCTCTCTCTGTATAGATGGACGAGTTTGAGATTGAAGCAGTCACATTGCACAAACTGCGGAAGATCCGCATTGGGCATGATGGCACAGGGCCAGGGGCAGGCTGGTTTTTGGACAAGGTCGTGGTTACTCCCTTGGACCCACGAGACAGAGACAAGCAAGGGGAGATGACTTTTACCTGCAACAGATGGCTGGCTGAGGACGAAGACGATGGGCTGATAGAAAGGGAAATAACTGCCAGTGGGGCCCAACTGCTCAGCAGTGAGTAACTGTTCTGGATTTACAAGAATATTAAAGTAGCTTGTATTCTTTCAAAAATAAATTAGTCTATCAGTATTCATCAATTTGGAAACAAAGTCTTATTGATTGGGGGATACACAATATTTAGTTTCTTGAATTCTAGATGTACTCTAAGCGAAGTACCAGCCCATCTTTTAAATTTTTTTTTTCTTGTTCCAAAATCTTTTTTTTTCATGAAGTGAGATACTATTCTTAAGTCAATCTAAAAAATACATTAAATGCTTGTAAATAATGTGTAAAAAGACCTCACCAAGCATACCTTGTCATGAAATAAAAAAGTAAAAATAAGTCAAAGTAGCATGTCTCTAATTTTTAAAAATGTTCACATTTCATGTGTTAGGTATGTTTTCAAAGGTAACAAGATTATCGAGTGAACCAGGATACAGCCCATAGATTTTTGCGTTTTTTCTGTAACGTTTCCCTTTTACATTTTAGAAGCCTTAATGTTAAAATTATCATTTTTCTCACACTTGGATCATATAAAAATCCAACGTCCAAGGCGTGGCCCACAAATGCATGTCTGTTTGTCTTATTTATGAGTTCTTACATACACCACAGGATTAAATCAAATCAGAGACAAAGTATTAAGGAAGAATTTTGATAAGCTGCTTAAATTTGAAATCAAGGACCCTTTAATTAAACTTTCTTTTTCTTTCTTGCTTATCTTTTCAGCAACAACATTCAATGTATCTGTAAAGACTGGAGATGTGCGAGGCGCAGGCACGGATGCTAATGTTTTCCTGAAGATCTTTGGTACCACCGGTGATACAGGCTCGTTACAGCTTCGGCAGTCGGAGAATGCTTGGGATAAGTTTGAGAGAGGTCGCACTGACCAGTTCAAGCTGGAAGCCACGGATATCGGAAAGGTTAGGAACTCTTCACTGATTGGCTAATTTCAGGAGGATATTTCTCCTTCACCATTAATTTGTGTCTCATTCTCACTATTTTATTGCTGTTTTCTAGTCGAGCAAGTGGTTTTAAAAGCGAGAGGAAATCCTCCTCATAGCTATGTTTAGTGTCTGTAGAAAAAACATACATGTATTTTATTGTTCTCTTCATTTCTTTTTTCTAGGTTGCTTATCATATATTTTTTAGTTCAACTGCATACTTAAAGAATTAAATGCTGAATACAATACTTGCTAAAGAATTTTTTTGCCTTTCATTCCACTCTACAACTATGATTGCGTTAAATTACACATTTCTCTGGTTTGCTCCAGATTAAGAAGATTAAAATCGGCCATGACAACAGCAAGCCTGGGGCAGCCTGGTTTCTCGATGAAGTGCGAATAGACGTGCCATCCAAGGGAGAGCACTACACCTTCTCAGCTCACCGCTGGTTGTCTGAAAAGGATGGGGACAGGCAGACAGAGGTGGAACTGGAGCCCAGTCGGACAGAGAACATTGAAAAGAGTAAGAGTCAAAGTTAAAGAAACAATGATTAGGGTAGCTGCAGGTGACAGGTGAGAGAAGGACCACAAAGATCTTAACAAAAAAGATGACTTTTACATACTTAGCAGAGAGGAAAAAAGAGCATCTCTCATTAGATTAATAACTGGCCATAGTAGTTAGACAAAGGGCATGCTCAGAATATATAGCTGCAGAGTCAACTGAACACATTTTTTAAGACTGCTCGTAATGCAAAAAGAAAACAAAAGAAATTTGGAAAACTTATACAAAGCTTAACGCCATGCTCTTTAGACCTCTCATAGAATGGAAAAAAAACAATTAACTTCCTGGAACTGACGGTTATAGGGCTACATCCTTCAAAAACTAAACATATTAAAGAGGGTGTTGGGGGGGGGGGGGTCAGGCAAGCAGACAAAGACAAAGAGGTTGAGTGACTTTATCTGTGTCCAAAGTGAAAAATGTGTTGGACCATGAATCTTATTAATTTAGTGTTGCAATTTGGTATGATTTGAGGCTTTGATATTTCTTGGGACGCTTTCTGGTTTTCAAAACATTAGAAATCTCAACATTATTTAACATTTTAAAGAAGATTTTTAGATTTTTTTGTCTGATTAAAATCATTTCTAAAAATGATGTGAAAACTCGTTTGAAATGATATCTTTTTTAAACTAAACAAGCAGCTTCGGGCTCACTGAAGAGAAACCTTTTGAATTGTATCAATTATTTTTCATAACTGCTCCTTTCTGGCCAGCTATCCCCTATGAAGTGACCATCTGGACTGGGAATATGCGAGGTGCCGGCACAGACTCCAATGTTTTCCTGCAGATGTACGGCAAGACTGGGAAGACAGAAGAAATCAGCCTTGGCAACAAAACTGACAACTTTGAGAGAGGGCAGATGGACAAATTTAAGGTGAGCCTTAATTCAAAATTAAAATGATCTGTTTGCTTTTACTTAGATAATGCTGTAGGTTTTTGAATCAACAGCAGCAAATCATGGTAGCAATTGATTTTTGCGTAGAAAATGAATACTGAGCTACCTTTATCCAAACAGCTGAAACCCAAGTCATCGACAGTATAGACTTATGTCTTTCTATCAGTTCAAATGATTTGCCTTTTTGTAGGCTTTGATGGACTTTAAATTTATGCTAAGATAAATTTTTGTGAAAAATTTTACTTTTAACGTCTTAATTTGATGATCAGCACAAAAATCCTTCTTCTCTAATCAGTTTGTCTTTTTGTTCGGCACAGATTGAAGCAGCAGATGTTGGTCGCTTACAGAAAGTCAGGATCGGACATGATGGAACTGGCATGTTTTCAGGATGGAATATGGAGAAGGTGGGTTAAAATGAAAGGGGTGGTGGTGATTACTTGAATGGAGGAGGAATTATCCTTTGTTTGTCTTATACTCTTTTTTTTCTTTCTACCTCTGTCTGTGTTTCCCTTTTTTCTTTTGCTCCCTCTTTCTGTCACTCTTGCTCTCTCCTAAGCCAATTTCACATGGCTTGTATCCGGTTAGAAGACCCTGTACCTGTGATTTCTTTTTGCTTTCACATAGTGCATTCACATGCGCGTTGTGTGAAACTGACTTTAGACATATTTGCACTTACAGGCTCAAACACAAAAATCCATACTTTTACTACTTACTTTTGTGATAAATCTTCTATCCCAAAATCTCAAACTCTTGGGTCTCGCTACCTCCTCTGAAGTAATTATTTGTACCAATTTTTCATCTTGGAAAAAAAGAAAGAGCATTTAAAAAGAGCAAAGGCAGCCCAGGAAGGATACTTTGAACCCAAAAGTAAGGAATTATGACTTTGAATTGTGCGAAAATCAAATTGTCAAGATACATAATTGTAACAAGGTAGAATTTGTAAACTAAAAGTAGTTTTAATTAAATAAATGTTTCATTTATCCAGATTTGAATTACATGGAGTTGACAATGACTGTGCAAATAAAGTTTCAACTGTCTTTTTTTAGATGTGCATTCAGAAAACATTGCCTCAGAAGACACGGGGTAGACGCAAGGCCTCTGAAGAAGAACGGAGGAAGTCTATTCTGGCCCTTCACAGATCGTCTGCCGATGATGATTCAGACTCTGGCAGCCCAAGCTCCACACCGGGACGTCGCAGGAGTACTTTTAAAGGTTCAAGGTGAGACAGTAGGATCTAAGCAATAAATTTGTAGACTAGTACAATTTAGTCTGAATCTTCGAGAGCCCTCCTGGAACAAAATTTTACTTTGAATTACCCAAAATTCAAACTGCCAATATATATTAAAAATAGGTTATAAAAATTTGAACTGTCAGTATATATTAAACAAGAGGTTGTAAAATCATTAGTTTGAATATAGTTTGAAAAACAGTTATTTGAAATGTCCAAGTTAACTATTTGGGTTAGATGGTGTTCAATCAAGAAGTTTAATTTAATACCGTTCTGTTTGGTTGTTTGGCACTGATTCTTCTTTTCTTTTTTAAAAGAGCATTTTCATCGCCCAACCCACTAATTGCTCTCAGTGCTTTACAATGGGTCCCTGGTCAGGCCATTACAACCAAATAATCTTCTGAAATCACAGAGCAGCAGCTATTAAAGCACTTCACTCTAGCAACAATCTGACAAGATCTTTCACTGTCCATAGCTGGATAATTGTTTTGCGCCTGAATGAAGCAAAGAAATTTGTGTGAATAGCCTTTCTTTAGAACTGAACGTTGACTGGCAAAACACAAGGCTCGACCACCAGACCTCACTGTCCGAAAGCCAAATGTCTATCGCTAGACCGCAATGCCACACACTCTTTTTTTATGTAATTGTTTATTAGTTGACAAAAACTAGCTTATCATTTATGAGAGGTTCTTTTTTAAGTACTAGATGATGATATTTTGACTTACAAAGAAATCATGTCGTGTCAAAGCAAGTGAAAAAAAAAAGTTTGGTCGTTTTTAAGGCCTCTAGCTTAAAATTAGTCTGGGCGATCTGTGTCTGATATAGCCTGGTTGCCTCACAACTGTGTTTTTCCGGGTTGGTTTGACCAGGTCCAGGCTTGATGCTGTGCTGGAGGAAGAGGAGGATGATGCTGCTGACACTGAGGACTACTGGTTCTTTGTGGACAAATGGTTTGCCAAGGGAGAGGGTGACAAGCTCACAGTCAGGGAACTCATACCAACAGATGAGAAAGGACGGCCACTCAAGGGGGCCTTGGAAGGTGAGGCTGGCAGGCAAGGGTGGAGGGAGGGAGGGCAGTGACACACAGGTGTGGGTAGGGGTTAATGGGGAAGAGGAGATGAAGGCAGAGATTGCAGGAGTACATTGAATAGTTTACCAGAGCTGAGGCCACACTGTGATGATTTACTAGACCATAGAAATCACATTCTGGTAGTGTCAGTCTTACACTCAATGTGAACGTCAAGGGACAAGGAGTAGGGCCCTCATCCTTATCATCCTTTGCATACTGAAAATAATAAGACATACTGGTAAAGGAAATATAGTTTTGAGCTTTATATTCCCATTTTACATTTTACTAACTTGCTGTTATTGATGAGATTGTAAGCCCCAGTGTAGACCCCCGACAAATTAACATTACATTTTCCTGAGTCTGATATTGGTAGAGTAGGAAATTAGGGGGAATAAAGCATGGAATAATTGTCTCTCTGATCTATAATTTATTTTTCCTCTGACATTTTTAATCAGACGTAAACCAACTTTCCTTATGATTTTTTTTGTCATTCATGATCAACGATAATTCCTTAACAGATGATTCTGATTCAGATGAGAACAGTGAGTACCTCCCCCCCCCCTCTGCATGTTGAGCATCACATCAGTCTTGTGTACTATGGTGTTTTCTATACATGCCCAGCGCAGCAGCTTCATATAACAAGCTTTGTCATTCTGTCTGTATTTTTGTCACAGTTAAGGCAGGTCTATAGGTTTCTAATTCTTGTACTCCCTTCTCTAAGGGATAGGTTATGTGCCCTAGCCTTAAAAAGTGTTTTTTTTAGATAGTTAAACTGCAAAAAAAAAATCACAAATCTACTTTTTAGCAAGACAAAAAGGCTGTATGGCTTAATATCTCCACAGAATTTTATCGTTATATCTCTTTGTCCGTTCATAAGACTAAAAAATAAGAATTTGTCTACCTCTATTGAGACTCAGGGTAGGGCAGTGAAGGGATTATACCATTATAATGAACAACAGGGCAAGCAACACAAATGTTGCTAGTTTAGCTGAACTCATTCAGACTATGATTTCCAGAAATGATGTTACAGACTCAAACAGTCTTTCAGTGCAGAGATAATTTCAAATGCTTTTTTATGCATAAATGATCATATGTTTGTAAGCTTAGAAATTTGCATGTAGTCTCAAGCTAGTTTTCTTTAATTACTCAGAATTTTAGATTTTTAGAAAACATCAGAATTAAAGACAAAAAGGCCCTTTTCCTTTAGGCTACTCTCAACACCAGCATCATTCTATCTACCATAATCATGTTTTAAATCTTGTCTGAGATACTCAATGCTTTGAGTCACTTTTGTATGAAAGCATTCAATATTCAAATTCCATGAGCCTTTTGAACTGCACCAATTAACCAAGCAAACATTATTATCTTATTTCACTGTCAGTTTATCAAGTAAGACGAATTTTCAACAGCTTGTGTAGACATTGTTTCACGTCTACCCTTTTCAAAAGAGCAATAGCACAATTTTTGTCATTGTAGTGGATGATGTCCAGGTGCGAAAGGTAGAAATCTTCGAAAGGCCTATGAATCAGAGAATCATTGTAAAATTATCATATTTTTGTAAAGAAATGATTTTTTTAATTTTAAAAAATAGATGAACTCATCTACTTTTGGATGTCATTTTTCTCATACTAATTTTCTTGTGGCTTACTCATCCACACCGATCACAATGTACTTAATATTGTCAATTTGTCAAGGTACTTGAAATGTTCTCAATCACATAATCATTCAGACTTGTATCTCCAAGGACACCCCTACTTTACGACAAACTGTGCACCAATTTGACTGTACCATGTAAAAATTATCGGCCCTTGACCAGGATCTCTTCAACATATAACTGCTGTTTTCAAGTATTCAAAAACCTATCAATTTGCAAATGTTTTTATCAAACATCATTAAATGTGTCTTTGTCACCTTTGTGATCTTCATAAAACTGCATGATGATGGTCTTATTTTTATTGCCGTTACTGTCACTCAAATGTACACTTTTGTTTTGGCTTGTCTCTCTATTTTGACAACTGTGTGAGACTAGGTTTTTGTACTTTCTCATGAGCAACCTGGTCCAGAAAGGCAAGATGTAGTAAACTGGTGACATCTTGCGGAGGGATGCTTCCAGTTGTGAGGGAGCATATCTTAGGTGGAAAGTTAAAGATGAATGCTTGATAAAAATATGACATGTTAGGCACAACTTCTGTAGCCTGGAAATTCCAAGAGAAATGGCAGCAGTTCAAATATATTTTGCCTTCATTGCATTATTACCAAATTTTTATTTCTGGTTTTAAAACAGAAGCGTAGGATTCGGTAACAAAAATATTGGATGGTATTCCAATCTAAGGTAAGAAGAAGATGATGAAGGCCTCTTTGTAGGAATGGTTAGAGCTGAAGTCAATATATATTACGTTAACCACACAATTAAGGTACTGTAGAGTGCAAAGTTTGTAGTCCTGTGAAGTAATATGCATTAGAAAAACATCTTTTAGAAAAGTTTCAAAACTTACATCTAACTTTGAAGTCTTAAAACTGAGAGGAAAAGGTAAAAAAATGAAGGAGATAGTAGATGGGAAAAAAGGGAGGGGTAGAACATGAATAAAAAGGGGAAAATGAAAAAAAAATTGAAGGAAATGGTAGCAGCAGAAGGGAAAAAAAAACAATGCTATCTTTAGTGTTGTCTCTCTTCCTGATATTATTTTGTCTATTGTGATTGTTTTTCATTCAGAACCTCATGGTGTTATCTTTTGATAACACTTTTAAGATATTTTGTATAATCTCCTACAAACGTTGTCTAATTCTGAAAATATGAACTACATGTAAATGTAATTGAACCTAGTTTTATCTACAGTTTTCCAGATCTTGTGAACTAAGAAAAATCCAATGATATTTCAATATGATCGAACAGGATCCAGGGCCTCTCTTACCATGGCTTAACACATTCAAAAGAAATTTTGTTTCATAGGCAATATTACATTTTTTTTTGTTTAAGAAGAGGCTTCCTTTCTTTCCAGAAACATCAAAAACCCTTTAGCTTGAAGTTGGCTTCCCCCTGCCCTGGTACTTGGGTAGTTCAGCCCTTGGACCTTTCGAATAGTGGTGCTTACTTGTTTATTGTCTATTGATATGTAACAAAATTTTTCTGGAGGCACCCTTTACTAGTATGCTTTTGTCATATGCAATCTGATAAAAAAAAACAGTCGTAAATTTCCAGAGACTAGTTTTAGTTTTGTTGTGACTGACAAGCAATTGCAGCAAATTTTAAGGAATGCCAGCAATTTCTGACAAGTTGTATCACAAATGTTGCAGCAAAGAATTCAAACTTTTATTTTCCTGGATGAAGAGCCTTTTTTCATTATGGTATTGGATATTTTTTCCACAGTCATTTTTTGCCAGACAATCAATTTAAAATGTTTCATTATAGTCTGTGATCATACCTCAGTTAAAAAAGTCTTTCTCTGATTCAACGTATACACTTTCCCTAGTTTCTTCTACAGATACATATGTGTGAAATGTGACTGTAAGAAGTTTTGAAAAAAAGGAAAACACACAATACAAGGAATATTCTTAAATTAAATTATTAATACTGTAGTCATGTTTCTATACCCTTCATTGCCTTGTTGCTTTTATTCCCAGCTTGGCGGTTTTCCTGGCAATAATATTTCAATGCAATTGCAACTGCAAGAATCCCAAGCGAATAGTATTGGATGCATGTGTAGGATTTGCATATTGTAGTCCTGAGTGGTCACCCTTTACCCACGCAAACTTTTTTAATGTTAAAAGCTTGAAATTCTCCTTACTACCTTTTTCGTCTTCTCCCTTTCTCGCTGCAACCACTCCCTGTTGTTTTATTTGATCATGTGATGCCAAAGAGAGATAGTTTAGCGCCAGGCATGCTAACAAAGTTTTACAGATGTAACCAGCACAGACTATAGTGATAGGCCAAACCTATACAATCGAATTAGAAAGCTGAACAGCATAACATGTAAACAAATCTTTGCATATGGCTCAACTTTTCGTCAAAATTGTATCAAAATACAACTGGAATACATTTGTTCCAAGAAGGCCAGTCTTCAACACAACAATTTCAAACAATGCAATTGAGAGATGCATTCAGATTTGGGTGTTTCACTTTCTAATTACATATCTTACGGCTGAGCCATCTATCCTTTCATTTAAGTATTTTGAAGTGAGTTGGAAAATACGCAAACTGAACAACACTTTATGTATCATGGGCCCACCCCTGATAAAAACGTAGAGGTTGAGATATTTGTTTGCATTCTATAGTTTGGCCAGTTCAATATAGGTTGTGCTATTAGTCGAATAAGTCGAGCTTGTGTACCCAGTTAGCTGTTGTCTGTGATTAGCTTAGTTCCCAAGCATAGAGCATAAAAAGCACCTCACGAGCTAGATGACAGAAAGGAAATTCACTTAGGGTCTTAGGCTTTTAACAGGTTTTTTTTAATGGCAAATCCAATAAGAATGAATAAAAGAGTCCATAGAAGAATGTTGAAATTTAAGTATATCTGATCATGAAAAATGGTTTAAAGAAAGTAAGATTCCAAAGAATACACACTATAGAGAATGCCCATTTAATTTTTAACACTATTCAAGAAATCTTTCACAATTTTGAAATTGCTTTATAATTGTCATTTTGCAAAAGTATTTTTTAAGGATCCTTTGTATGCTTTCAGGGCAAAGTTCAAATGTTTAAAAAAATTACAATCATGTAAAAACCATGTTTGTGCACCAAACTATGGTCTTTCCCTGTGTTTTGCATGTCACAATTTGAAATGTTACTGTTACCCTAGTTCAGGAAGTGCTTTTCACAGTGAAAAAAAAAAGAGGAGCTTCCAGGACAGAGATGTGTGAAGTAAAAATACACATTGCAGGTTGTAGTTGTTAACAAGATGCAACATAATTTGCAACATGCCAGGTTTGGGGTAAATGTTCCTATAAGTTTTTCATACATATATATATATATATATACATGGTAGCCTCGATTCCTTTGCGTTTTTTAGTAAATATTTTCTGGTGTGCAAGTAGTGCATGCACACTAACAAACGCAAAGGAATCGAGGTGCACCAACGACGAACTAGATCTAGACGG